>JAVXUP010003229.1:0-79209 GCA_033070095.1 Escallonia herrerae | reverse complement strand
TCTGAGTTCCCCATTGTAAATAATTCTTTCTTTTTTTATCACAATAACAAGATAGAGAAAAGAAAAAAGAAGATTCCAAATTATTTTTAACATACACATAACCTCCCTTGTTGGTACGGGGAACCCCAAGCATAGATAAGTCTTCTTTGATATCATCATGATTTTTTCTTCAACAAAACACTTCAAAATTGCACTTCTTCATCCTTGGCACTAAAGACACTTGAAATCACTTTTTGGATGCATACTTGACATAACATAGACCTTCCTTACATCCTTCATCAAACAAGAGGTTAAAAGAGTGGGGGCAGGCCCGAATTTCCTTCTCCCAAAACTCCTTCTTTCTTCCCAGATATGACACTTTCGTTGCCACTATCGGTTGTCATTGGCAGGTTTGGTCGTGATCTTTATTTCTTTGCCTTTTAGGGCCCATTTGCTTATATTGGTTTTTCCCGTGCCATGATTTCACGTTTGATGGCTTGGCGATGATTTTTGATTAGATCATGGGTCGGTGGTAGGCTGGAGGTATGTTCTATGGTCCATCCATTTCAGGTGTCTGGAGTGATTTACAGGGTCGATAAATGGTTTAGGTGTGGTTGGTGAGCGTGACGGCATCAGTGGATGGTGGATTGGGTGGTCAAGGTGTTTCTTTCTTGTGGTTTTTCAAGGTGTGGTGGTAAGTGTGGCAGCAGTAGTGGCGTTTGAGAGCTATTTGGCACTTGATGACGCCTTGAGGAGATTGTGCATTTTCAGGCTACTTTTCTCCTAGCTCAGTGCCCTCTTTATTTTAGATTATGGTGGGTGATAAGTGTGTTTGCTAGAAGCGGGGTGTAATTTTAGGCTAGGTTTTTTTTTCCATCCCTTCCCTTTAGTTGGTGCCCATGCTAGTTGGTTGAATCTTGTCTGCCGATTTGTGGTCTTGGTGGTGGCAGCCTCGGTCTGTTAGATGTTAGGGTAAGTTTCTGTCGTTTAGTGTGGTAGCGTGATTGTGGGAGGCGGTCTTCGTGTGTTGGTATTGGGTGGGATGGTCATGTGGTAGTGTTGCACGCAGTGAGTGGTTGTGTGGTAGTGCGGTATGTGGGTGGCACTGGTTTAAGCAAATCTAATCAATTTGACTGTGGTGCGTGGTGGCTACATGCTCTAAGTTACGTGGTTTAGCAGATGGTGATGATTAGGCTTTTTAAGGGTGTCTGCTAGTCAATAGTGGATTTCGATTTGAGCATTTAAGTTTTGTAGTTAGTTATTTTAATTTGTACTTTGGTGCTTGTTTCTTAATCTTGTAGGCCCAAGAGTGTAGGGCCATTAACTTTATCGTTTATTTGTCCTTTACTTTTTATATTAGTTCCTACTTTGTGGCATATACCCCCAAGCCCTTGGATGTTGGCATCACATGTGATCTTATGATATAGATTCCTTATCTTTTCCAACAAAAAGAGGAAATGAATGCAAGTGATAAAGATGGAGTGATTTGTCAATATACCTACTAACATAAAATAGTCTAGAACTAGTAGCTAATTTGAGTAAATCTTCAATAACATTAATGTCATTCTTGTCTGCTTCATTCTCCCATTAGTCAATAGAAATTTTTTGGGAGAAAAAGATGGTACCACTTTAATTTTGTGTGTATGTTCGCGCGTGTGCATTTCAGACACAAGTATCACTGAGCTAATGCAGATCTCACTCGTATAGTGGGAAGAAGTGTTACTCATAGCTTAAATTCCTCATTGATGAGAACAATTTGCTTTGGTGGCAATCTTGACCACTTTTAACATGAAATAATATTTGAATAAGAAAAAGGCTATACAAAAAAAATCAGACAAAAATCAAACACTAAAAATTAAAAGTTTTAACATTTCATTGTCCTTGTCAATTAATTTTTGACATAACTGTTGGGTTGATTTATATTTGAAGCACAAGTTATGGCAAGCCCTCAATACGCATAATGGGAGTTTGGCCCATGTCTTAATGGGAGTTTGGCCCATGTCTTATGCGACACCCTCAACCCAGGTAACATCACCGGATTGAGTTATCAGCCATAATTACATTCAAAATCCTGTGCTGAATACAGAGCAACTACATCCTCATACTCATACATCATTAATAGACGTTCCAAAATGCGTCTTTACAAAAACATTTCTTACAAATATACATCATACTGCAGCAGAAGATTTTCAAGTCTCTAAACAACATGAATGGTTACGACCTAATATACGACTGTAGTCGTGTGACTCTTATCAACCTATTTCGTAGCTCAATCTTTATCTCACCATTTACAGCCTGTCTTATCCCACATAACTTATCCTCTTGCTCAACTTTTCTAGCTTATTTCTCTTCCCTTTTCTAGAGGGTTCTCCTTGATCAACCTTATAGCCTGCACAATACAACATAAGGAATGAGCACAAATCACCCAATAAAGACAACACGAGGAGTATCGTGTTCAAATGATTCAAAAGATTCGGAGGAATTATGATCATCTCAACGATAGCAGTGAATCAAGAGTAGTCAATAATTTCAGCATCAACATAACTTGTCAAACGATAAGTTTTCTTTCGTTAGAGTGAGCGGCTTTAAGGCCCAACAGAACAGCATTATTGCCACCTCCTCATGGACAAGACTGACTAACCCACAGACTGACTGATTGACTATGCAAGTGAACACTAAAACATAAAATTGAAAGATAAACATCAACAAAATACAAGTCATTAAAATCATTTACATCAAAAGAAAATCAAATGCAATGCAACTCAGACACGACAGACTAGACTCGGCCAGACATGACAGACTCGACCGGCGCGCCCTACATCCTCTTTGCCAGTGATCATGTTTCGCAGGCCATCCTCCTCATATTGATGTCCCATCTTATGGGATGTTCATCTCAGTCTCAAGTAAATAGAAGAGACACTGTTAACAAGTAGGAAACTCATTTAGAGTGCTTTCCCTAACCACCTTACAACCAAGCAACATGACTTCATCAATGGGGAGGACTAAGGGAAAATTATTCCGCCTTATGTCCTCAACAACACAGCTCAACAAGGAATATCGGATCAAACGATCAATCAGTGTTCAGATCTAACAATAAGAGTTCAACGTAACATCATCAACAGGGCGGACTTGGGAGAAGATTACCGCAAGCCCTCAACAATATTCTTACATAAGAAGAATGTCGACTACCAATAAATGCCGACATTTCACAGCAACACGCAACGACCTCAACAACATCATCATCAACAACAGGGCAGACTCAGGAGAAGCTTGCCACAAGTCCTCAATGGTGTTCTCAAAGAGAAGAGATATCGGCTATCAATAACTGTCGACATCTAACAACAACCACACAATAACCCCTACGCAACATCATCATCCAGCTCAGGTATGCTAATTGAATCGAATCATAGCATACTAGGACACCCATCATCCTCACTAAATTCCATCAATAGGGAGGACTAAGGGAATTTTTTTTACCCTAAGTCCTCAATAGCACAATTCAAATATACGTATACCGGTCGCAATGACTACCGGCTTCCAATCATAACAATAAGAATTCCACAACACGTCATCAACATAGCATGCTAATCGAACAATGAATTAGCATATCAGAACCGCATTGTCTTTACCTGATTGACTTATAGCCGAAGCAACTCGCAATCTCTGATCGCAACGAGCTGCATCACCTAGTCATATAATACTCTTCTCGTTAGAAATCATTCCACATATACGTACTCTCAATTCTAACCCTTCCCATTTAATCATTTATAGTGTCTTACGACAGCTTGTTAATCAGATCCAATAATTGGATCCTTAACCTAGCTTACCAACGCATTAGCAATAGCTACTATCTTATTATTTCAACGTATTAACATCATTCCTCACTTCCCACCATTTTGACCGCTGAATTACGCGCGTTTCCTAAAATTTGGCGTTAACATGGCAAATTATCAAAATATCCCCTTGGGTTCACTACCACCCCAACACCCCAAATCTGCTTCAAAAAAAAACCTTTTAGGTGTCTTATAACTCTTACAAGACTAACAAGTCCCTTGGAAAATTTTATCAAGACAATTATGAAATTACCCCTCTCCGGGTGGCAATTTACCAAAATGCCCCCTGAGAGTTCCCGGTACCATAAAAATCTTAAAACCACTTTAAAATGCTATTTTATGCATCGTGAAATCATTTTTGAGCTAAAAAGCATTTTAGAAAAAAAAATTGGTCAAAAAATCCAAAACTGGTGTCGGACCGAGCGCTTAAAAGCCCATTCTACCAAAAATAGTTAATGACTTTGGAATGACTCAAAATCTTGGGAAATGGAACTTCTCAGCATCATAGAGTCCTCATAAAATTTTTGCACAAAATTGCAATCGTTTGATTTTTTAAATTTCACCGTAAAGTTCCAAACTTCCCGCATCCGTTCACCCCCTTTCTAACCTTGGATAATTCTGAAATTTTTCCATGATACAGGTCTCCTAAAAATAACTGGGATTTATTTTTTCACTTTGGCTAAATCTAACCCTAACTATTTTTAAAAATTTGAATTAGAACCTGTATATTGAATCTTCACTTTTGCGACATCTACTATTCAAATCATCACACACACTAACACACCTTGAGCGCACACACAAGTCTTCTTCCTGCTTCAGCCCGTCATACAACGGGGGCACACTCTTCCCCAATCACACATGAATTTCTCATTAGTTTCACATTATAATCACTTGGTTATATCAAAAACTACACATGGACACCCTAACTCCACTTAAATTACACAATTACACCGTATAAATCCATACCCATATCCACCCGAAGAACACACACTAAAACAAATACATGTTTATTGTGTAATTTCATCCGAAAATAACCCAAATGAAACCCACAATTTCTTTACAATTAATGGTTCGAGATGGAGAGATTACCCCGTTAAGATTTAGGAATTTTCTTCTTCTTCTTCCCCTCGTTTTCTACTCTTTCTTCTCTGTTCCTGTGTTCTTTAGGGGTACTGTTCACGCCCAGCTACTGTTCATGAGTTTCCCTTAATTCCACTTTCCACCCCAACCAATTTTCTTTTATATTTTTACTTCCTACATCTTATCCTCCTTTATTTTATTTTTTAATACAACTTAGTCAGCTTAGTTTAACGAAGAAGGGCCATAATTCAGCTGACTTCTCTCCAATTGTGACACCTTTTACAACTTTCAACAATTTGCACTTTAGTCCCTCCACTTTCCAAAATTGCATTTTGACCCCTCGACTTTAGAAAATTATAATTTGACCCCAAAGTCACCTAACCCTCCATGTAACCCCCTAACACCTCATTATCATCAAAAGGATGCTACTTAATAGAGATATGCATACCGTTCATCATATTTTCCAAAATTACACTTTTGCCCCTTAACTTTCCAAAATTACACTTTCAACCCCCAAGGCCACACTAACCCCTTATTTAGCTCCTTAACACTTGATTATCGCCAACATAATGCCACTTAGTAAATTAATCTCCCATTAATCAATCAAACCCGTGATTCGATTAGGGCCCGTACGCTTACAAAATTCTGTTTTCGTTTTTGTAATGATGATGAAAAAGATGCCTTTTTTTACGTACTTTTATTTTTTTCTGTATCCGTTTTGAGTAAAATATCCAAATAGTAGCAAAAAATGTGAAAACACCTAAATGGTGTTTTCACCTTTTTCCACTATCTGAATTCTCTTGTCAGATCCTGTCTCCTTTTGTCATATGCTGCATCCGCGCTCTCTCTCCCCTCTCTCTCTATCTCTCTTCATGTGCTCTTTCTTCACCCACAGAACACGATCAACTCCCATCTGAAAGGGATCTCGTCGGAATCCAGACGAAGGAGATCTCGCTAGAATCCATGGTGAGATTGCCGAAGCAGTGACAGATGGCCGAAGGAGATCTGCGCTGGAATCTACAAGGTTCTGCTCTGATCCAGTCGATCAGCCATCTCATCATAACCCATCAGCCGAAGAAGATCTAGTCGATCAAGTTGTTGCCTATGGAATTCAGGTTTGTGGGTTCATCGACTGATGCCGCTAATTCAGGCAACAGTCGTGGGGTTGGTTGTGGTGGTGGGTTGTTGGGTCAGCGCGGGGTTATGGTCGTGATGTGGTGCTGGTGGGGTTGTGGCCGTGATGATGTGGTGGCAGCAGAACAATGGTTGTGCTGTGGTGTTGGCGCGGCTACGGACTTGATGTGGTGGTGTTGTAGCGGTGGCGGTGGCTGGACTGTGGCCCGTGGTGGTCGGCGGTGGAAATGGAAGGACTTGTGGGCTATTTGATGGGATTGAGGATGTTGGGATTACGGTGAGGGTAATGAAGGGGAAGGGAAAGGGGGACACACAGGGCTGGGAACTCGAACAGGGAAGGGGAAGGCGAAGGCGAAGGGAAAGGGGAAAGGGAACTCGTGAAGGGGAAGGGGGAGAATGGATCCAAAAAAGTTGGTAAAAATAGAAATAAGAATGACAAACGTACAAGAAAAATTGAAAAAAATAATACGGAAAAAACTAAAAGTACAAAATTCAATTTTAGAACTGAATACTAAAATTTAAAAAACAAAAACAGAATACAGAATATAGAAAAAAATCTCATAAGCGTACGGGCCCTTAATTTTTGATATTTATTTTCTGGGATATCACACCCTCCCCCCTTAAATGAATTTCGTCCTCAAAATAAGGACAAACCATTATTACCACATTAGCATCTTGGGTTTCAAGGTAACCTCCTTGATCGCATGATTTTCCTCAATAAACTTTGACCACCAACATTCACGTAAAACATGTTTATACTTATCAGCCATCGTCGTCAGTGCCTCCTAACGTAACACCCCGAATCCGAATATATTTTTAACGCGTTAAATTAAAAATTTTAGCTACACAATTTTATTTTTTAGCATCAAGACATTTTTATCAACTTCTAGCGACTAAATTTTTAGGAACTATAGGTTGTAAAATTTACCGATAGGCATTAAGGATTGAGGTCTTTAGTGATAAGTAGCGTAATGATATTCTTGGAGACCTTTAGCGACACACTGGTGAACATTAAATATTATAATTCTTAGCGAATTTTTTTAGAAAACCATACATTATAAGTTAACGGATGCTGTATAAGTTATACCGATTTAGGTCTTTGGTGACAATTAGCGTGATCGAATTTTTATTATTAACTTTTAGCAATAATTAACGTAGTGAATTAGTAAATGAATAAATACATAAAAAAAATCTGATTTATTTGAAAAGAATGTCAACTCTTTATTTTGGAAAGAGAGGAAATCAAGGAGAAAATTATGATTGCCTTACGTGGACAAACTCGGCTGTAACAAAAAGAAGAGAGAGAGAGACCTTCTCTCATTTTCTGTAAGAGACAAGGAAAAGAGAGAGCGGAGAAGGAGAAACAGAGAGGAAGAGCAGATGCTCGTAGGAGAAGAGAGAGAAGGCTGACTGTGTTGTTTTCCGGTGGAGCAAAAATCTCTGGTAAGCTTCTTGAAAAAATTTTAGTGCCTCTGTATGTGTATTGTAGCATATACGTAAATAGGTGTGTGTATTGGCTTATAGTTGTGAGAAAAATGAGGGGGGATTAAAGGCAGCCATGTCTGCCGTAGTGATACCAGCGGGCTGTATAAGCCGCAATTGTGTGAATGCATGTGGGTTAGAGAGACAAACAGCTGGGAAGGGCTGTTGGTTGAAGAGGGAGAGCAGCCGTGGGGGGCTGCCCTTGGCGTGCTTGTGCTGTGCGTGAAGGGACAGCCATGGTGGCTGCCATGGAAGCTGTGTGAGGAACTGGATTGGAGGAAAACCCATTGCCACGAGGCAGTGGGTGTAGTATATATTGTGGGTTGAATGTGGTGGTACGTGCATGAGAGTATGTGTGTAGTATATACATGTGTTTGTGGATGGAGTGAAATGGTGGGTTTACAGTTGTGGTCTATATTGTGTGAAGGAACCGTGAGTATAGGTATGTTGTATGTGTGTGTATTTGAGAAATAGAAGGGGTAAGGAAGGCTGCTCAAACGAGGTGATCGAGGTGAAGGCAGTGGCTGTTGCTGAAAATAGGTTTTCAGAAAAGTGGGAGATAGAATCGTGGGTGAAGCGAGTTTATGAAGAAGGGATGAAAGAAGGTGGAAGAATAGAGTGTCTTGTGTGTTAAGCAGGTGTGTGTTTAGACATGGAGGTTGAAGTGTCTTCTGGAGGTTGAGAGATGGAGAAGGGGATTGCGTGGCTGTGCAAGTGTGTATAATTTTTGTGTGTGGTTGCGTATGTAATGAGGGAGCAAATGGGGCTGCATAAGCAACCATAAAATATGTGGTGTATTAGAGTGTATATAGCATGTGTGATGTATTTATATATGTGATAGGTAAGGACAATGGGAGGGACAGCCAAATGTGTGAACTGTGCATTCTGGGTTTGTACAAAAGTTGAAAGTAGAGAAGAGGATGATGAACAGTAGCTGTGTTCTGCGTGAACAATACACCGTGCTTGCACAGTTGTACAACATGGCTGTTGGGTATCGTAAACTTGTAAAAAATTTTGAAACTTTACAGGAAGGATCATAGGGCAATATTAGAATTACTGTAAAAATTTCATATTTTTCTGATATCGTATGTAATTGTAGTATTTTCTGTAATTTCAGAATTGGAAAATCGTTTTGAAGCCTTTAAACCCTGAAAATGTTTTGGAGAAAATTATAGTAATTCTTATGGTATAAATAAGACTCAGTTTGAATTTTATGATTTTTTGAGTTGATTTACTATGGTTTCCGTATCGTATTGGTTTTAGCAAAATGAATAATTTAAAAATAGTTTTAGTGCCTTTTAAGTTATGATTTTAATTTCTATAATTTTTTTTAATATATTTTAAAGTTCTTATAAAAATATGGGACTTATTTTGCAGCTGGAAGTAATTTTGGTAATTTATGGATTTTTATTGCATTTAAGAAAATTATTTTAAATTCGAAAATATTCAAAAATTCAAAAAAATCATATTTTGACTTTTAATAAGTTTTAAGCTAAAAAAAAGTGTTTTAGTGTAAATTATTATAAATTCTAGAGTGTTGTTACCATTAAGAAGCGTACGAGGATTTCGGTTAGGTTAGCCGTGTGCGGGAACCGTTTGAGTTGCGCGATTTCGATATTAGAAATGAGCGTCGTCTGGGTAGTTGATACTAGGTTTATAGTATATTAGTATAGATTATGTTCTAACAAGTGGATTGCCAATATAGGTTATTCAGAAAATATTGATCGAGGATTGGTAGCATCGCTTAGCTTGGACCGAGGTAAGGATTTCTCTCCGAACCCCATTTCGTTATTCTGTTTCAAATGTTTGTAATAACAGTTTTACAAAATACATTGATTGTTGATTTCTATGTTTGAAATAAAAAGCGTTTGTTTTGAAACTCTCCATGAAAACCTAATTTGAGCCTGATAGCGATCGTTTGGAATTCGTTACTCTCATCTGTTTACTAAATTCAATCATTGTAAAACGTTTTGAATTGTGTTTAAATTCCTTGAATATTATCAAATGCATTTATTGCTTCTCAATGTTGACATGAGTTAGTAACTTGGGAGCCATAAGGATGGTCTGTATTGTTGGCGTTATAAGGATGGTCTGTTGGATGGGTATAACTAGTACCTAGATGGACTAGTCAGTGTACATATGCATATGTAAAGCGATCGAGCACTGCCGGGGTGGCTTTGCTTCTGTACTGCTCATGTTCAACGTTTCCTATTTATGTTTTATTACACTTAAACTGTTTTGAATATTATCCATTCATGCTTTATTATGCCCAAAGTGTTTCAAATGACTATTATTTAAGGGAGTGAGTTAAATACTCATCTCTATATTTACATCGTATTGTAGTGATTTCATCGAAAGCAAACCTCTCAAAAAGATGTTATTGGACTTAAATGTAAAATCGTTCGTTTGTTCATCTTTGTCTAAATGCTGTATTTCAATGAAAATATTCTTTAAAAAGTTTTATATGAAAACTCGTCCGAATCGTTTTGTTATGTTTTAAATCTTTGATCGACCTTACTGAGCTCTCAAAAGCTCACTCTCCTTTGCCTTCCTTTCCGCAGGTTGCCTGAGTACGGATTAGAGCTAGGGAAAGCGAAAAGGATTTAATTTTTGGTGCTGATTGTTAGAACTCCTACGTGGGTGACTTGCTAGTTTATTTATTATGGTTTAAATTTAGTTTTCAAGTATGAATGTACACAGAGAGAAAATACTTTGATGGATGTCTTAGTTGCTCTGACATCTTGTGGTATTATTTGGTTAAGTTTTGAGGATAATATTGCTTAGTGTATACGATCGATCGAGTGTCTAACGTTCCAGAAATTTCGGGATGTTACAGTTGGTATCAGGACATATGTATTACGATTCTGTAGACTCGAATCTAGGTGAACAAATGATCGAGCATAGGTTATATGATTCTGTAGACTTTAGAAGCGTGTGAGGGAAAGCCTAGGTTTCGACAAGAGGGTTAAGAAAACTTCAATACTTAGTTGAACCTTTGTAGTGGCTTGATATCAGATTGCACTGTGAATGTATAGTGGTCATATTGTTTGATTTGAGGCATTGATGTGTGATTGCGTATACGAACTAGATAAATATTTTGAGGTTGAGTAATGATATCCGTTGGATCATGGAAACCCTAGGTTATATTCTAAATCTTATATATAGTGAAATGTTAGAATCTGCTATTGATTTTCTCGACTCATATTTTGGAGGTTGTGTGTAAGATTCGGTGACACTTTCGTTTGGGAAGTTACATAGTGAATGCATAGTGGGATATTATAGATTTGTGAAATTTCGAGGGCGAAAATTTTATAACGAGGGAAGAATGTAACACCCCGAATCCGAATATATTTTTAACGTGTTAAATTAAAAATTTTAGCTACAAAATTTTATTTTTTAGCATCAAGACATTTTTATCAACTTCTAGCGACTAAATTTTTAGGAACTATAGGTTGTAAAATTTACCGATAGGCATTAAGGATTGAGGTCTTTAGTGATAAGTAGCGTAATGATATTCTTGGAGACCTTTAGCGACACACTGGTGAACATTAAATATTATAATTCTTAGCGAATTTTTTTAGAAAACCATACATTATAAGTTAACGGATGCTGTATAAGTTATACCGATTTAGGTCTTTGGTGACAATTAGCGTGATCGAATTTTTATTATTAACTTTTAGCAATAATTAACGTAGTGAATTAGTAAATGAATAAATACATAAAAAAAATCTGATTTATTTGAAAAGAATGTCAACTCTTTATTTTGGAAAGAGAGGAAATCAAGGAGAAAATTATGCTTGCCTTACGTGGACAAACTCGGCTGTAACAAAAAGAAGAGAGAGAGAGAGAGAGAGAGAGAGACCTTCTCTCATTTTCGGTAAGAGACAAGGAAAAGAGAGAGCGGAGAAGGAGAAACAGAGAGGAAGAGCAGATGCTCGTAGGAGAAGAGAGAGAAGGCTGACTGTGTTGTTTTCCGGTGGAGCAAAAATCTCTGGTAAGCTTCTTGAAAAAATTTTAGTGCCTCTGTATGTGTATTGTAGCATATACGTAAATAGGTGTGTGTATTGGCTTATAGTTGTGAGAAAAATGAGGGGGGATTAAAGGCAGCCATGTCTGCCGTAGTGATACCAGCGGGCTGTATAAGCCGCAATTGTGTGAATGCATGTGGGTTAGAGAGACAAACAGCTGCGAAGGGCTGTTGGTTGAAGAGGGAGAGGGAGAGCAGCCGTGTGGGGGCTGCCCTTGGCGTGCTTGTGCAGTGCGTGAAGGGACAGCCATGGTGGCTGCCATGGAAGCTGTGTAAGGAACTGGATTGGAGGAAAACCCACTGCCACGAGGCAGTGGGTGTAGTATATATTGTGGGTTGGATGTGGTGGTACGTGCATGAGAGTATGTGTGTAGTATATACATGTGTTTGTGGATGGAGTGAAATGGTGGGTTTACAGTTGTGGTCTATATTGTGTGAAGGAACCGTGAGTATAGGTATGTTGTATGTGTGTGTATTTGAGAAATGGAAGGGGTAAGGAAGGCTGCTCAAACGAGGTGATCGAGGTGAAGGCAGTGGCTGTTGCTGAAAATGGGGTTTCAAAAAAGTGGGAGATAGAATCGTGGGTGAAGTGAGTTTATGAAGAAGGGATGAAAGAAGGTGGAAGAATAGAGTGTCTTGTGTGTTAAGCAGGTATGTGTTTAGACATGGAGGTTGAAGTGTCTTCTAGAGGTTGAGAGATGGAGAAGGGGATTGCGTGGCTGTGCAAGTGTGTATAATTTTTGTGTGTGGTTGCGTATGTAATGAGGGAGCAAATGGGGCTGCATAAGCAACCATAAAATAGGTGGTGTATTAGAGTGTATATAGCATGTGCGTAATGTATGTATATATGTGATAGGTAAGGAAAATGGGAGGGACAGCCATATGTGTGAACTATGCATTCTGGGTTTGTACAGAAGTTGAAAGTAGAGAAGAGGATGATGAACTGTAGCTGTGTTTTGCGTGAACAGTTCACCGTGCTTGCACAGTTGTACAATATGGCTGTTGGGTATCGTAAACTTGTCAAAAAATGTTGAAACAATCGCACCAAGTTTCAGAGGTCGTTGTGTATGTAATTTGGTCAAATCATATATCAGAATCAAAAGTACCAAAACTTACAAAAAGGAGACTAAAAGAGAAAAGATTTCTAAGAAAATACAATCTATTTATGATCGGAATAAGAATGCGCATTAGAAACCATCTATGAACTAACTTCATTAAGATACACGAATAAGCAATGGCGTTCATTTACTTAATTAGAGCAAACGTCAACTACATATACCAACACATAGATTTTAAGGAACAATAATTGCATCATAAGAATTTAGATCAAGTTTGGTCAAATACTGCTGCTTTTCCAAAATCATGCCTACAATAAGTACAAAAGAAAATGACAATATAAGATCTTTATGAAATACATAAAGCTTGTATTCCATATCTGAGAGATGCTTATGCCACAAGCCTGTACACACGAAGTTTAAAATTTCTTCAACACTTGGAAAAGAAGTCTTAATTGTTAGAGTGATACCATGTTCTTGACAATCTTGTATCCATGCGAACAATCATATTAGATCTAAGAAGGGGTATACTATATACTCCCTCCGTCCCTTAATAATTGATCATCTTTCCTTTTTTTGATCGTTCCACAAAAATTGATCACTTCCAAATTAAGAAAGATTCTGTAGATATGTTTACATATTTATCATTTTTATACTTTTTTATTCTATTTCTCTCTCCACATTTAATTCTCTACCAACTCATTTTCTCTCTCCTGGTCTACCACTTTATACTTTTTTATTTTATTTATCTCTCTACATTTAACACTCTACAACCAATTTTTCTCTTTCATGGCCCAATCTCTTCTCCCTTTTCTCTAAAGGGTAAAATGAAAAAAGCACACAATACATAACCAAAATTCTTAATATGCGTGTAAAGTAAAAGTGATCGATATTTTAGGGACGGAAGGAGTATAAGTTATCATATGACAGAACAAAGAAATCTTTGTTACCCCTTGCTTCTTATCAGTTTTGTCACCGGTAAATTCATCCCTATTCAAAACCCCAATCAATGCATGTAAGTAAGTTGAATTAGTTTTAAACCGAATAATATGAATATCTAAACTCATGGGTTTTTAAAATATTAGATTCTGCCTTGGAAACTGTCCAAATGATTTGAGTTTGAGGCTTACAAATCAAATGCAGCTGCCTTTTCATGAGCATCTTCATGAATGGATAGTTAAGTATCCCAAGATTGAGAATTTCTCCAAAACATTGTAAACATTGTATTGTTTCATTCGAAAAGCTAGATACAAGCCTCTCTTCTCTGTTCCAACATAATTGTCTCTTCGCTTTGGTCCAACACTTTTCGGTTGGATTCCACACGTAACATGTTAGACATGTTCTATAAACTGTAGCCTGTCATTTGCACATCATCTTTGCTATTTTTGTGCATTATCAAGATGAAAACAAACATTAAAATACAACAAATTGAGCACAAAATAAAATAACAATAGAAGAAAATAAAGGGCATTACCTGTTATTGCCATTGCATTTCTCAAAGATTGTGCATTACAACCCAATCATAAGGGATGAGACGACCAAGAAAGCACTTGATCTTATCACGATCAACTTTGTAAGCCTACTTGGGTATTGAGTATTTACTTGTAAGAACTTAATTCTTTGCACTGGATATGGATAGTTGCAACTCCGGAAAAAAGAATCCAGTAAAATGTTTGTTACATAAAACCATTCAGAGATCATATATAATATGTGTGGATCTGGATAACATATTTATTTTATATGGATTCGTTTGATTCTTTTGATTCTTGCTCGAGCCGAATGATAAAAAAATTATCATGTCCGGTTCCTTCAGGGGATGGATCTATAGGAATTCACCTATCCCAATAACAAAAAAACCTAACTTGAATGATCCTGTATTAAAAGCTAAATTGGCTAAAGGCATGGGTCATAATTATTACGGAGAGCCCGCATGACCGAATGATCTTTTATATATTTTTCCAGTAGTAATTCTAGGTACTATTGCGTGTAACATAGGCTTAGCGTTTTAAAACCATCAATGATTGGTGAACCGGCAGATCCATTTGCAACCCCTTTGGAAATATTACCCAAATGGTATTTCTTTCCCGTATTTCAAATACTTCGTACGGTACCCAATAAATTATTGGGTATTCTTCTAATGGTTTCAGAACCCGCAGGATTATTAACAGTACCTTTTTTTTGGAGAATGTTAATAAATTTCAAAATCCATTTCGTCGTCCAGTAGCGACAACTGTCTTTTTGATTGGTACCACGGTGCCCTTTGGTTGGTTATTGGTGCAACATTACCTATTGATAAATCCCTAACTTTAGGTCTTTTTTAAATTGATTCAATTGTGAAATAACACAACGCGTGTATCTAGGGAATAGTCGATTCAAAGTGAATTCTCCCTAGATACATCTATTCAATAAAATTCTGGATCTATTCCAATTCCGAATGTATGGATTGGATTGTGCTAAAGATTCAAAACCCATTTTCATCTTTTTTCTAAAAAAAAAAGATGAAATAAATCAAATGAATTTAAAACTTCTTTTTCGGTAAATCAATTGCAAAATGCTTTTCTAGAATGCCCAATATCTGTTTTACATCTTCTATACGAAAATGTTCAATTTTCATAAGATCTTCTTGACTGTTATTCAAAAGGTCCAATAATGTATATATATTGGACCTTTTCACGCAATTATAGATCTTGGGAGGCAATTTTGATTGGTTAATAAAAATTGATTTTAATGCTATTTTT
The DNA here is from genome assembly GCA_033070095.1 of Escallonia herrerae. Taxonomy (NCBI): domain Eukaryota; kingdom Viridiplantae; phylum Streptophyta; class Magnoliopsida; order Escalloniales; family Escalloniaceae; genus Escallonia; species Escallonia herrerae. The sequence continues at coordinate 63,881 of JAVXUP010003229.1, read as the reverse complement.
TTTTGTTTTTTTTAGTTTAGCTAATTTATCATGAAAGATAAAAGGAAATAAAGGAACCATGTCTTGATTGTCCTCTAAATTAAAGTTTTCTTCTTCTGTATGTAAAAAGGGAATAAATAAATCAATCAAATTCCGGGAGGCTTCATGAAGTGCTTCTTTAGGAGTTAAACTTCCATTTGTCCATATTTCAAGAAAGAGTATCTCTTGTTTCTCATTCCCACTGTCATAACAATGAATACTGTGATTCACATTTCGAACAGGCATGAATATAGCATCTATAGGATAACTTCCATCTTGAAAGTTATTTGGCATTTTTATAAGATATCCACGATTCCTCTCGATTTGTAATCCAATACAAAAATCAATTGGTTCTGTTAAGCTAGCTATATGCTGTGTATTATCAACAATTTGTACATAAGGTGGTGAGATGATATCTTGAGCAGTTACATATCCAAGGCCCTGACACAAATAGACGCATCGCAAGTTCCATATAGATTACTTCTCAATACAATTTCTTTCAAAATCATTAAAATTTCATGTACTGATTCTTGAATACCCGCTATGGTAGAATATTCGTGTGGTATTTTCTCAGATTTTGCGCGTGTGATACATGTTCCTTCTATTTCTCCAAGCAAAGCTCTTCGCATCGTAATGCCTATTGTGTCAGCTTGACCTTTCATAAGTGGAGACAAAATAAAGCGTCCATAATAAAGATGCTTACTGCCTGCTCTTGATTCAACACACTTCCACTGTAGTGTCCGAGTAGATACGGTTACTTTCTCTTGAACCATAGTAATATTATTTGATCGAATCGTTGAATCATTTATTTCTCTTGTTTCTCTTGAAATCTCAATGTTTATTTCTACACACGTCTCTTTTTCGGGAGTCTACAGCCATTATGCGGCATGGGAGTTACATCCCGTACGAAAGTTAATAGTATACCACTTATGTGAATGGCTCGTAATGCTGCGTCTCTTCTGAGACCGGGACCCTTTATCATGACTTCTGCTCGTTGCATACCCTGATCCACTACTGTACGAATAGCATTTCCCGCTGCGGTTTGAGCAGCAAACGGCGTCCCTCTTCTTGCACCCTTGAATCCACAGGTACTAGCAGAGGCCCAAGAAACCACTCGACCCCGTACATCTGTAACAGTGACAATGGTATTATTGAAACTTGCTTGAACATGAATAACCCCCTTTGGTATTCTACGTATATTCTTACGTGAACCAGTACGTGCATTCCTACGTGAACCAATTCTTGGTATAGCTTTTGCCATATTTTATCATCTCATAAATATGAGTCAGAGATATGGGTATATTCATTTTATGTCAAAACATATTACTCTTTTTATTTGTACATATGTATTTTTAATGGGTATGATTATCCTTGTCTTTGTTTATGTCTTGGGTTGGAACAAATTACTATAATTCGTCCCCGCCTCCGAATTAGGCAACATTTTTCACAAATTTTACGAACAGAAGCCCTTATTTTCATATTTACCACTCCTTACCTTAATTCTGAATCTACTTGGAAGAAAATAAGTTTCTTTGAAATTTTTCATCTTGAATCGTATCCCCACGAAACGAATGTTGAAGTTTAAAAACACTTACCTAAATCCTTCGAATCCTTGTTGCGGAGTCGATAAATTATACGCCCTCTGGTTGAATCATAACGACTTCAATTTTGACTCTATCCCCCGGCAATATCCGTATAAAAATACATCGCATTTTTCCCGAAACATAACCTAGAATCATATCTTCATTATCTACGGAACATACCATTGGGAAGCGATTTAGTAATTAAACCTTCATGAATCCATTTTTGTTCTTTCATTCCAGGTAAAACCCCCTTAAAGTATCAACTAATGGAGGAGGAACAATATTAGACAACCCGCCCCTTTTCTTTTCTTTTTTTCACAAATAGGAAGTTTTGAATGCAATTCGGATATTTGAAAGATTACCATATATAACACAAAATTTCTCCGCCGATTCCTTCTAGTCGAGCCTCTCGGTCTGTCATTATACCTCGAGAAGTAGAAAGAATGACAATTCCCATCCCGCCTAAAATTCAAGGGCAGGAAATACCTTGTTAGCAAATGCAGCATGTGACTGCTTCACAAGGCTAATGCTTATCCACCAATCAAAGGTACCATTTTTTGTTCTTACACTGCTATAAGTTGTCTACAAAAACTATCTACTCAAAAGTCTTTCTTAAAAATTGTCTTTTTTTGGATGATTTACGCACCATATGACATACTGCATTGTGACATAGTTTCATATATTTACTTCCAACCTTAACTATATTGATATTCATCCATAATATTGTTAAGGGCAAGCATCCTTATGGTAAGTCATTTTTTTTTATGTTTCAATTGTAACATTTATTCAACTTTTTGAGACCATTTTACCCTCTCCTTGACAAGTCATAAGGGGTTGTTAAGGTAATCTAATTATAGATGTATAGTAAAGTTTAAGTTGAGAAGCTGTCACATTATCGCTTATTTGAACATCCTCTCCTCTTGCCACGTGAAGAAAATTTTATTTGTTATAAAAAACCAATTTTAAGTATCTTAGAATTATTAGTTTCCTTTATGAATTTGATTCTCTATCACTGAGCAGTTACGATTTCTCTTGTCAATGAAAATTTAAAACTATAGTCAACCTCGTCAATTAAATTTCAAAAGTAATTTACAACCATAGCAATTTACTCGAGTTTTCGTCATTATCCTTTCCTTATTAATCCAATTAAAATATGATTCCACACTCATTCCCAAGGTTTTTGCACCACATCGAATTCTGGAATAAAATGTAACCATTGTTCAATGTATCCCTCGTAATTAGCCTTTTGTCATTGTTTGACTCAAATTACTTATAATATAGCATCACTTATGTACGTTCAAATTCAACACCACCGTTATCTTCCTCGCTTTTTTTGGCAAGCTTTCTAATCTCCTTATTTCCAGTCCCATTTATATATATATATATATATATATATATATGGGGGCCGATCCACATCCACCGGTGGAGAATAACAATTTCTCCACCGAACCGCGGGTAAGAGCAACGGTTGGAAAAAAGTTGTACTGACACTGCATTAATGGCAAAAAAGGCATGAGAAAATGGCGAGAAAATGGCGAAAAGGAGAAAAAGGACACCAACCGCATGAAGAAGCAGCGTTGGCATTAATATCCCCTGCCACGTGGCGTCCCCCACCCCTGCCACATGGCCCAACCCCATGGGGGGGCCCTGCCACGTGGCGTCCCCCACCCTTGCCACGTGGCCCAACGGCGTATACAACCCGCGGTTGGGGCATGGCCCCTGCCACGTGGCGTCCCCCACCCATGCCACGTGCCCCAACCGCAGTTGGGGCGATGGCCCCTGCCACGTGGCGTCCCCCCACCCCTGCCACATGGCCCAACCGCTTATACAACCAGCGGTTGGGGCGATGGCCCTGCCACGTGGCGGCCCCTCCCCTTGCCACGTGGCCCAACTGCATAAACAACCCGCGGTTGGGGGCGATGGCCCTGCCACGTGGCGCCCCCCGGTGATGCCCCCCTCCCCCATGATGTCCCACGTGTTGTCCTTCTGCCAAATTTTTTTTTTTGCCGCAGCCTTTGACCGCTCAATCACGGGTTTTTTTCTGTCTTTTTTCTTCTCTCTTCCTCACTTTTTCTGTCTTTTTTCTTCTCTCTTCCTCACTTTTCTCTCTTTATAATCCCCTCCCCCAAACCCTTCTTCTGCACTCTATCATCTTTACCAACTTCCTTCGTACTTCATATCTCACCTACATAATCTCCACAACAATACAAACCAAAAAATTTTACGCTAGAAGATCGGTGGATAACCGCTAGAAGATCGGTAGATTTTTCTTTAAATACATCAAGTCACAACAAGTAAGTATTTTGAATTTCCTTATAATTCAATGTTAGGTTTATACAAATCAGCGTATTACATTTATAGATTCCAAAATAGCGATTTTTTAGGGCGCCAAATAGGCCCTTAAAGTGTGGCCAAATAGGCCTTAAGGTGTGGCCAAATAGGCCCTTCCTAGGAAAACCCAAAAAATAATATGTCCCGTTTTTCGCCGAAATTCTTACAAATGGGCTAACTAGCGTGCATTGAGCGAAAAAAAAGTGACAAAAAAAATTACAACTTTTTTCAGAAGCTATCAATTGGGGCCTAAAGTGTGCCCGAATAGGCCCTTTTTAGGAAAACCCAAAAAATAATGTGTCTCGTTTTTCGCCGAAATTCTTACAAATGGGCTAACTAGCGTGCCTGAGGTGCAATAAGCGAAAAAAACGTGACAAAAAAAATTACAACTTTTTTCGGAAACGGGATTTTAAGCTTTGAAACGGGATTTTAAGCTTCCTGAATTCACTCTTTAAAATAACTTTTCAGGTGTCTCACACCCTTTCATGAACTAAAAGTTATTTTAAGCACAAATTTGTGTAATGTAAAATTAGCAAAATAGCCCCCGATGAGCGGCAAATTACCGAAATTCCCCCGGGGGTTCATTATCACCCCCAACGCCCCATATGGCGGCTACACCACCGGCAGTCTCAAAACCGATTTGCTTACTACTTTTTAAATGTATCACATCAATTATATACCAAATATTTCCTCCGAAGATTTTAAAGGGGATGCGTTAACAAAAATTACCCCGCTACGTATGCAAAACACCCCCTGGCAGCCATCGCCCCAACAAACATCTCAGAACAATTGGAACAAAATAACTTTCCGGGTGTCTTACACCCCTATCCTATAACTAAAAATCATTCGGGAAATTTTTCAAGCTGGTTCAGTTAGCAAAATAGCCCCCGTCATTGCGGGCAAATTACCGAAATGCCCCCGGGGGTTCATTGTCACCCTAACGCCCATCAAACCAGCTTCAAAACAACCTTTCAGATGTTTTACTTACATTTCTGGACTGAAAAACTTGACACCGTAAAATTACCAAAACACCCCTCGCGGGGTGACAAATTACCAAAATGCCCCCTGGCATGAGAAAATATCAAAAGTGCTTTAAAAAGCTATTTTAAAGCTTCCTGAGTTCATTCTTGATCTAAAAAGTATATTACGGATTTTTCGCCTAAAAATCCCGAATCGGTGTTCGGATCGAGCGCTTAAAAGCCCGTTCGGCTAAAAAATTAGCTAACGGCTTCAGAATGGCCCGAATTCCTTGGGAATGGAACTTCCCAACATCCTAGGGTTCTCATAAAAGTTTCGCGCGAATTCGCGATGACCTGATATTTTAAATTACACTGTAAAGTTACAAGGTTGCGCGTATCAGTTAACCCCTTTCCAGTCTTTGAAAAAATCTGAAATTTTTACCTGATACAAATCTTTTGAAAATAACTAGGGTCTTTGTTTCGTACTTTGGCAAAATCTAGCTCTAGCTATTTTTTATAAATTCATGAAAAATTCTATAATAATAATAAAAAGGACATGAAAGGATATTATAATAATAATAAAAAGGACATGAAGGACAATGGAGAAAACCCAACCGCCACACTTAGTGGCGGTTGGTATCATTGCAAAATTTTTTTTTTCTGTCGCTAAATGTGAAAACTTAATTAGACAGTTTTTAATGAATTTATAAAAAATAGCTAGAGCTAGATTTTTCCAAATTGCAAAAAAGAGACCATAGTTATTTTTAAAAGATCTATATCAGGGAAAAATTTCAGATTTTTCCAAAAACTGGAAAGGGGTTAACTGAAATGGGGAACCTTGTAACTTTGCAGTATAATTTAAAATATCAAGCTAGCGCGATTTCGTGCGAAACTTTTATGAGAACCCTAGGACGTTGGGAAGTTTCATTTTCCAAGATTTTAGGCCATTCTGAAATTGTTAGCTAATTTTTTGGCCGAACGGTGCAATTTTTTGGGAAATGGACCTAAAAAAATTAGCCCATTCGGCCAAACAATTAGCTAACGACTTCGGAATGGCCCGAAATCCTGGAAAATAGAACTTCCTAACATCCTAGGGTTCTCATAAAAGTTTCGCATGAAATCGCGCTAGCTTGATATTTTAAATTATACTACAAAGTTACAAGGTTCCCCGTTTCAGTTAACCCCTTTCCAGTTTTTGGAAAAATCTGAAATTTTTCCCTAATATAGATCTTTTAAAAATAACTACGGTCTCTTTTTTACAATTTGGCAAGATCTAGCTCTAGCTATTTTTATAAATTCGTGAAAAACTGTCTAATTAAGTTTTCACTTTTAGCGACAGAAAAAAAAAATTTGCAATGATACCAACCGCCACTAAGTGTGGCGGTTGGGGTTTTCTCCATTGTCCTTCATGTCCTTTATATTATTATTAATATATATATATATATATATATATATATATATATGTGTGTGTGTGTGTGTCCTTTAAATGTCCTTTTTATTATTATTATAATATATATGTGTCCTTTTTTTTAAAAAAATGCAACTTGGCAAATAATTCCCAACCGCATGTAGGGGTTGCGGTTGGGCATTAATGCCAACCGCAACTCCCACACGCGGTTGGGCATTATGCCCATTTTCTCGCGAGATTTTCATTTTCTCGTGATATTTTGGTGAATTTCTCGTGCCATTTTGGTCCTTTTTGGTCTTTTTCGTCCTTTTTTCCGTCCACGTGGCCAACCGCTGCTCTTACCTGCGGTTCGGTGGGAAAATTGTTATTTTTCCACCGGTAGATGTGGATCGGCCCCCTATATATATATATATATATATATATATATATATATATATATATATATATATATAACTTCCTTTCTCTTCTGCTTTGGGAAGAAAAAAATAAAAAAGGGTTGTAAGTCTCAATTTACATTTGCAATTGAGAGTAAATAAAATAAGTTTTCATGTTCTTTTTATGTTGTTTGATGATGTAACTGATTACATATCTTTTTTCATTTTACTAATTTTGGCAAATACAGTTGAGCCATGGAAGAGTAATCGCGAAGGCAGAATAAACATTTTTAAGTGATTAAAGTGCTTCCTCGTGTAAAGTAATCTATGCAAAGAAACAAAACCACATAATAATTAGAATATAGCATTAAGTTTTTATAAGTTAGTTACAATGTAATCGGATAGAGTAATCAGTCTTATGTTGCATTTCCATTTTGAGGGACACCCTTCAAATTTCTTGGCAACCAAACAATTAGTGAGAGAGATAAAGAGTGTGAGAGCTTGTGCGCGTGCGCGTGCGTGCGTAGGCCAGAAGGGGGAACAAGTGTGTCCACTGTTGTATCGACGTGCATGTGAGGTTATGTAATTGATTTTCCTATGTTTTTGGCAATGCAACTGAGGTATGGAAGGGTAATAGCAAAGAGTCAATTTTTTGTTGTTGAAACCTTACTGTAGCCTTAGAGTCAAATATCTATATTTTCTCTAATTATTCTTATTGAGCGAATCCTCTCTTGACCGAAATTACCGAATTGAATAAAGCCCTGATGAACAGATGAAGGGTAGTTCGTCACTTTATTTCTTTCATTTTCCTCTTATGACGCTTTAGGGGAAATTTTGTTCATCTTTAGCCGCATATATATATATATATATATATATATATATATATATATATATATATATATATATATATGGACCGCGATTCATTGCTAGCGCTAGCAGCGCTAGCACCAGCAGCGCTAGCACCAGCAGCGCTAGCACCGTCCGCTATATAATGTAGCGGACGGCCAATTTTCGTCCGCTACATTATGTAGCGGACGGCCAAACAGCGCTAGCAACAGTGCTAGCGCTAGCAATGGATCACGATCCTATATATATATATATATATATATATATATATATATATATATATATATATATATATATATATGAAACATTTATAACTCAAGTTTCGATTTTGTTATGAAGCCATATTCCATCTTCTGTGACTTTGCAAAAATAAGATTAGCTGTAAAAAAGTGTTAAAAGTAAAAAATTAGAGCAAAACTACCATACTTAATCCGTATCGACCCTAGTCTGCAAGAGGAGCGCGTTAACAATCAGGTCCACCTAAACTCTTTAGTCTTCCGTCTAGTTGGATAATATTTTTGTCATTTTATTGTCTTAGTTGTAGTGCACGTTGCCGTTACACATAATGATTAACTTCTGAGAAAAGGATTTGTAAAGAAAATACTTAAGCCGATAATCACATATCACCAAAGTGTGCGAGAAAAACATACATCAACGAAGAAATGTCAAGAAAACATTCTTTAACTTAGAAACAATGATATCATAAATTTTCACATAATTTTAAAATGAGTGAGGCTACTTCACACTTTCGTTTAATCTTTTCTTCCTTTTTTTTTAAAAAAAATATTAAGTATTAATACAATTTTAGACCTGTTTGTTTCAACAACAAAAAAATGAAGCGTGGATAATGCTTTTTGGATAACCTTTTTTTGAACCTAACTAATTTTTTTGCGAGTGTGTTGATGAAGAATCTGGATCCCCAATTGTGAAGAGTAACCTTTTATGAGATGATAATGGTAGCGTTCATGGTGGTGGCTGTGGCTAGACCAAAAATTTGGCAAATGAAAAACTTTAAGGTGATGACGATAGACTTGACCATAAATGAGATTGAAAATAAGTTGGTTGAGAGATCAAGGATTTTGCATAATTTTGCATGTCTGCTGCAAAAATAACTCACTAAGTTAAGTTTTCAAAAAGTTGGGTAAATTTCCTTGACCGTGAACAGTTTTGGTTGACCATTTACTATTATGCCAGCCAACCATCAAAAAATCCAAAAAGTATTTTTAAGAAAGTAGTTTGTTTTAAACAAACAGGATCTTAGTAATAACAGACAAGCTGAAGAAACATTCTAAACCACCCATGTAAATATGCATTGTGCAGCCAATTGAGCCACATACTAATATCCAAGGAAAATCTCTTGCATCGAGTCAAATGAGGCATTCTTACTGAAAAATTGATGCAAAAAGTCTGTACTAAAAATGTACGTTTACAATTACCATGTACAAGTACAAGCCTGTATATTACTTCTTAGCAGAGGACTACAGTGATGCAACAGAATGATGAACTAAAAACACTAATGTTCGATGCTTTAATCTGGTGATCCACTAGAAGAATAAGGCAACAAAAAGAAAGAAGACTCTTTTAATGCATTTTTTGCACCAGACATCCCAAACGATGGCTTGCCTGCAACTAATGGTAAAGTGAAGACTCTTCAATGCACTTTCCAACAAAGTCTTTCTGGATTCACAAATTCAACGCTTATTAAAACAAATAGGTAGACAATGGGATATCTAAAGCAGTACAACATGCATCAGAATTATTATGGCGGTAGAAATAAGCAAACAACCGGTTTATCAATTCAATGACAACATGAAAAAAAAAAAATTAATAGACTTACCAAGTAGAAGCTCGCATCCACCAATCTAAAAGGTTGCCAAACTACTTTTACGTTTTCACGAAGAAAAAGCTTTGTATCTTCTACATGAGATACCTTACTTGCAATTGAAATGTTGCTTTACTATTGATATGAACATAAATTTGAAGTTAAATCTTTCTTTTAAGGGTTAATGCCAAATCTATACCTTAAAGTATCATTACTGTATATTTTAAGTACCCAACATTTAAAAGTATCAAATCAGTACTTAAAAACATATTTTTGAACTAATTGAGTCCGAAGGCTAAAAAAAAGCTGGAGGCCATTAAAAAGTCCATGGATATAATTATCTTTATTAAAAAAAGGAAATGTTAGGCATGGCAGTCTTTTCTCCTTTTTCTTCTTCCTCTTCTTGCCCCCCTCCCTCTCGCTTTCCACCCACCCCCACACATGCGGCTGCGATACAACCATAACCCTCTGCCATCGCCTACATAATGTACCTCAACCTATCAATGGCGCCTATATTGTGTTGGAACAAATGCACGTGAAATTCAGAAAATAATAAACAATAATACCCGAATTAGTATAATGAAAGAACCAAGGCTTAGAGGCGCGTAAACGCTTCTTGAAGATAGTTGAAGCCTCTTCCACGTGCAAACGGAAGACTAACTTGGCAGCTCTATATTCGGGATTCAACAAAAGCCCAGATTCACTATTCATTCAAGAGAGTTGCACTTCTCTACAATGGATCGTGTATCCACCTCCGATCTATCAAGCATAAGTTTGAAACAAGTTTTTAGTTCAAGTATTTTTTTTCTTTCAAGTGAATATGGTATCTCTTCTCTTGTCTTATTCTCAACTTCCGATCCTTTACCCCCATTACACTATTTAAACAACAAAGAAAAACAGAGGAAAAAGAAGGCAACATTAAGATTAAACTAACTTTAGACAAATTGTACTTAAAATCCAGACAAAGCTAAAAAAAATTTAAAAATACCAAAAGAAAATATAATAACAAGATAGATAACGAAGTCTTAAATAATGATATTTTGAACTTTAATGGAGATGCTTACAGAAAAAAGAGCTAAAACTTTAAAAGTGAACGACAGAAATTTTAGGATGATCCTTGAAAGCTACAGCTACTAGATTTATTGCCAAAGGAATAAAGTTTTTATATGTTTCCTGCTAGGTCTTTTGAGTTCACGTTATTCTTGTTTTTTTAAATGCAACATTTAGGCTTTGAACTCCTTCCATTTTACAAAATCAGTTATAAATTTCCTGATCCTAACTCTTTCCCATGGACACTTAGGCTTCGTTTGACAAAATTTTTTTTTTGGTTTTCAGTTTTTAAAGAGCAGTTTTTTAAAGAGCAGCTTAATTTTTTTTTTTATAAAAACAAGTGGGTGTTTGATAACCCCTTTTTTTTTAGGTTTTTTTTTTTGGTGTTTGGTAACCCTTTTTATTTTGACTTTTTTTTTGGTGGTTTGCGGTGGCGGTGGTGGGGCGTAGCGGTGGTCGACGGTGGTGGTGGTGGTGGCCGACGGCCGGAGGTGGCTGCCGGCAGTCACCGGCGGTGGTGGCCGGCGGCCGGAGGTAGCTGCCGGCAGTCTCCGGCGGTGGTCGCCGGCGCCGGAGGTGGCTGCCGGCAGTCACCGGCGGTGGTGGCCGGCGGCCGGAGGTAGCTGCCGGCCGTCTCCGGCGGTGGTCGCCGGCGGCCGGAGGTGGCTGCCGGCAGTCTCCGGCGGTGGTCGCCGGCGGCCGGATGTGGCTGCCTGCAGTCTCCGGCAATGGTCGCCAGCGGCCGGAGATGGCTGCCGACAGTCTCCGGCGGTGGCTGCCGGCGGCCGGCAGTCTCCGGCGGTGGTCGCCTGAGGTGGCTGCCGGCGGTGGGAGGGTGGTGGTGGTGGTCGAAAAAAAAAAACCAAAAGTGAAAAAAAAAATCAGTTTTTGGAGTTTTTTTTTTACTCTGCAGTTTAAAAACTGGTTTTTTAAATTGAAAAAAAAATGGTTACCAAACGCTCTTTTTTTTTCAGTTTTTAAAACTGAAAAAAAAAGAGGGAAAAAAATTTTGTCAAACGGGGCCTTAATTTTTTGAAATCCCTTTTAAACTACAGATTAAAATTTTGTTAACATTTGTTATTATTCAAAATTCTTCTCAGTTCCTAACTTTTATCTCACAAAGATATACAGTTCAGGTTACATTTTATGTGCGTCAAATTGTCACCAGAAGACTTTCATCACTTCTATTACTGCAATGCCAAAGTTGTAGTGCTTGGTGACAATATTAGTAGAATATGTTTGAAACTGATGACATGTGCCAGTGTATCCTCGGTAACAAGAAGTAATATGGAACAGTCTGGATCCTATTTAGTGGCAACTTAATGTGAAAAATGAAACAAGTAATAGTGACAAAAACTAGTGGTAATTGACATTAACAATTCGCATTTGAAAGTAAGACCATGTCTTGTGCGCTGAACTTTCCATGCTTCGAGTCTTTTCTTAACAATTTACAATTGATTTACTTATTATGGTTTAATTAAAATAATCGTACTATTTATATTTATTGTGTTTTCCGTGATGGTCTATAACATTTTTATTTTCAATCAGTATTTGACGTGCAAAGCACGTGATTCTTATTAGCAGTGACAAAACTATGAATTGTTGTAGAAACCCACACATAACAACTACCAATTGATATCTAACTCATTCGAGGATAAGTTAAATCATATCGTGAAGAACCCAAAAACGATTAGAACTCCTTAAAAGTCACAACAATAATAACACATTTTGACAAAAGTACGTCACAACCTCAAAGTAATTTGGTGCACAGGTCCACCTTAAAACATAGCCAACACATATATACTGGGCTAAGGCAGCCATGGAGCCTGCATATGGCAGCAGTCTAGTCGAACCTGAGGTTGATATCGACAAGAACAAGGCCGATGTCAGGCCTACTTTGGGTGCTCTGATGACAACTTCAAGGACATAAAATGGCATATGCTACCAAGTAAATCTTGCTGCTTGGATAATCTAGGGTTTGGTTTGAGACAGAAGAAAGAGGATGTAAAAGGATTTTGATGTATTGCTATTACCACACACTCAGTACCAAAAGTATACATGATGCCTGACCTTATCAAGTTCGTTGAACCATACTAATTCAAGATTTATCAATGTATCTCATAAAATACAATAAACTTAAAGATAGGTTAATCTTATCCAAGGAGTATACATGAACCTAAGTTCATGAATCTTTAAATTCATTTAGAAAAACAAAGTTCAAAGAAGAAAACCTTTTAAAAACTTAATAAGTCTTAAGTTCATGTGTATACCTTGAAAAAATTTAGGTTCAATGAACTTTATTTTATTTTTCATATATAAATAGCCAAATTTGAAACACATTTCCAACATATTGTGCAGCCGCGACCAACCTCCACTTCCTCTGTCGTGCAGCTGCACCCAACCAATTGTGTAAACCCAAACCTAAACCCACAACCACCTCAAGCCTAAACCCAAACCCACAACCATCCCAAATTGAAGCCCATAACCTCCATTAACCCACCCCAACCACCTCCTTCGCATAGCTGCACCCAACCAAAGGGTAAACCTTCTTGGTTCAGTTGTTCTTTGCCAGTTGATTGGTTTTTCATTAGAATTCTAAATCTGTTGTTATATCAACCTAATGCTATCATTGAAATGGATTAATTAGATTAAGGATTTCTATTAGGTAGTTTCCCTTGCTATACAACCTATGGTCAAAATCTATAAAAGCAACTAACTAAGTAAGGCTACACTGCTAACAAATCAAAGGAAGATCAAACATGTGGAAATTTCAAGTCCACTATTAAGTATGAGCTACTTAACCTAGTCTCCTGAGAATTTCAAAGGAATTCTAATGAGAAATTTGCAGATATAGAAATCCAATTTACTTGGCCAATAAGGCAAGAAGAAGAAGAATGGAAGAGTGAGGGAGAGAAATGAGGAATTATTACATAACCAAATGATTCTTTTCTCTCTAGCCTTGCCTCATAAGGGCTTGCAACCAACCTCTGGAATTTACGAAACAGAAAATGCATAAGAAAAAAATGAAAATAAATTGGAAAGAAAAACAAAGCAGAATTTGTTCAGGCACAAATCATCCTTGACGTCTGTGTGTGTGTGTTAATACTTCAGAAGTAATTAAGCCACTTGACCAAATCTTCCTGGTAATCTCCGCAGTGTGTAACTCACTTGCCTTAATGGTTTTGGATTAAATGAGGCTCGCCCATCATGTTTAACTCCCCTGGCTCTCGCATGTATTTGAATCTCCCCGTTTGCTTCTTTGTTGACAATTGCAAAGTGATTTAACTGATTTCCAGCTGGTTCTTCCTCAGGCACGTGCATAGCTTCTTTTAATACGAGTTCTGACAGTGATTTTATGGGGCAAACCCCTAACAATCCCTCTCCCTTCAAAAGTCCCCTCCTCGTCAGCAATAAAATCTGGGAATTTCTTCTTTAGCATATCCCAATCTTCCCAGGTAGTGTCACTTTCTGGCAAATTAGTCCATCCTACCAAAACTTGAGGGACATAAGTGAGAACCCTTTTAATCATTCTTTGATCAATATTTTTGGTAGGCTCAAGGATAATTTGCCCCTCACCATTGATAGGGGGTAAGGATGAGGATGCCACAACTTGATTTCCCACAGCTGCTTTTAGTAATGACACATGGAAAAGAGGATGAATATGTGTTCCTGTTGGCAACTTCAATTTATAAGCAACATTGCCTATCCTTTCCAAGACCTCATGGGGACCATAATATCTCGGTGACAGTTTCAAATTCTTTCTTAATGCCAAACTGTTCTGCCTATATGGTTGGAGCCTTAGGTTGACCACGTCACCAATATTAAAGTTTATCCCAGTTCTGTTTTTATCAGCATTTCTTGTAAGCACCAAGTTTTCTTTACGCAGATTTAGTATTCTAGCCCTTTCTACCATGTATGAGTCTACTGCGGCCATGTGAGTGGTTTCACTAACCCTCAAGTTGAGTGGTCTAGGGTTGTAACCATATAGAGCCTGAAATTCAGTCATTTATATAGCACTGTGATAAGTGATATTAAACCAGCATTTTGCTGGAGTGAGCCAGTTGCTCTATGATTTTGGCCTGTCACCATAAAAACGTCTGAGGTAGTTTTCTAAGCATTGATTCACCCTTTCACTCTGCCCATCACTTTGTGGATGATAGGCAGTGCTCAAGTTCAGCTTAGTATCCAACAACTAGAATATTTTTTGCCAAAATTGATTTATGAAAACACTGCCCTTATCTGCGATGATGGAATCTGGAGTTCCATGTAACTTGAAAACTTGATCAAAATAAATTGTGCCACTTCTTGAGCTGTGTATGGGTGACTGAGAGCAATGAAATGAGAGAATTTACTGATTCTACCCATCACAACCATTATTACCTCTTTATTGTCAGATTTGGGAAGGCCTCCAATGAAATACATGGATATAATACTCCATAATTGAGTTGGAATTGGTAGGGGTTGTAGTAATCCAGGATATGGTACATGCTCTGACTTATTCCTTTGACAAACTTCATAGTATTGTACCCACTCTTTGACTTCTTTCCTCAGAGAGACCAGTGGAAAAGAGCAGTTATCCTCTTGAAGGTAGAAGGTATCCCAGAATGACCCCCAATGCCTGATGAATGTAGTCTTTGAATGATCTGCTGCCTCAATGCTCCATTACTTCCCACATAGAGCTTTCTCAAATGCCTTAGAGTGCCCTGTTCCAATTGATTTTCACATGTAGCATAAGGGTCCAATAAGAGTTGTTGCATGTGTTGTTAGCTATCTTGTAGCTCAATAAGCCCGAATAGAGTGACATGTGAAATTGCCAAACAATTATCTCCCCACTTGTCCTTCCATTGCTAGCCTTGATAAGGCATCTGCAGCTCTGTTGTCATTACCAGCCTTATAATGGATTCCAAAAGTGAATCCAAGCAGCGTAGAAAGGCATTTCTGTTGTAATATTGAAGTAACCCTTTGGCCTAGAAAATATTTTAAGCTACGGTGATCTGTCAAAACAGTGAATGGTCGGGTGCTCAAGTAGGTGTGCCAATGTAGCACTGCCTGCACCAGGGCTACCAATTTCTTCCGATACGTTGACATGGCCAAAGCCCTTGCTCCAAAAGCTTTACCGAAGAAAGCTATTGGTCTTCCTGATTGCATGAGTACAGCCCCCATACCATGATCACTTGCATCCTATATCCACCATAAAGAGAATTGAGAAATTTAGTAGTGCTAGCACTGTGGCACATATCATAACTCTCTTGAGATCTTTAAAAGCTTGGATTGCTTCATAATTCCAATGAAAATTGTTTTTCAGAAGTAGCTTTGTCAGGGGTTTACTGATAACCCCATAATTCTGTATCAATTTTTTATAGTAGCCGGTCAGCTCAAGGAAACCCCTGAGCTGTTTGAGGGTTTTTGGCAATGGCCATTCAATCATAGCCTTAATTTTCTTTAGATCAGCTGAGACCCTAGCCTTGGAGATGATATGCCGCTAGTACTCCACTTCTTCTGTTGTAAAGGAACACTTGGACTTTTTGACAAAAAGCTGATGTTTCCTCAAAGTTTTCAACACCACAGCTAGGTGCTTTAGGTTCTCACTGTAAGACTTACTTTAGACCAAATGTCATCAAAGAACACTAAAACAAAATCTTCTTAGATACGGTTGGAATACATCATTCATCACAGACTGAAAAGTGGCAAGGGCATTTGTCAGCCCAAAGGGCATCACATTGAACTCAGAGTCCAAAATGAGTAATGAAGGTTGTCTTGTGTATGTCAGCAGAGTTGACCATTACTTGGTGGTAGCCACTTCTTAAATCTAACTTAGTGAAAAATTGAGCCCTCTATAGCTCATCCAACAAGTCATACATAATAAGAATTCGGAAATTATTTTTTATGGTAAGCTTATTTAGGCCCCTGTAGTCTATGCAAATCCTTCATGAGCCATGTTTCTTTTTTATTAATAGCACAGGTAAGCTGAAGGGTGAGGAAATTGGTTGTATGATTCCAGCATCCAACATCTCATGCACTATTTTCTCAACTTTTGCTTTTTGTGCATATGTTATCCTATAGGGCCTAATGCTAATAGGGGTAGCATTTGGGATCAAAGGAATAAGATGGTCCTGTGGCCTTTTGGGTGTAAGTCCTTTGGCCCAAAGACATCAAAAAAATTATGTAACAGTGCTGTGAGCTGTGGTTCATCTATTATATTAGATGGGATGGTTGTGAGGGTATAGCTTTGGCCATATAAGGAACAAGGATGGTTGTGAGGGTTGTGAGGGTATAGATTTGGCCATATTTGTACATACCTTATTCTGAAAGTAGTTTGGTTCCTGTCTTACCATTGCCACCATGGAATATGATTGGTTTCCCTCCAATGTTGAGTGTCATTGTCATCTCTTGGAAGTCAAACTGAACTTGCCCTTTCTTCTTCAGCCTTTGGAGCCCAAGCACACACTCACAACCACCCAAAGGCAAAACCATCATGTTGAGCTAAACTCAATTCCTTGCAAAGTCGAGGTAATGTTTTGGCACATGGAATCACTTTTAACCTTATTTCCATCAGCTACCACGATTGTCATGGTTTCAGTTAGAGTGAGCACACACCCCATTCTTGAAGCAGTGGCAGGGCCAATGAAATTGTGGGTGTATTCTGTGTCAATTAGGATAGAAAAAAACTTCTTATCATGTTGGCTCCACAACTTGAAAGTGTTGTGTGTAGAGTTTTTAGTGATGACATTCACTGTGATCTCTACTTTTTCATTATCATCACTAGCCCCTTATTTTTAGGCATTGGTTCTTTCTCATCATACACAGGAGGTGTGTCTTCCTCAATTTCTTCATCAACCACTAGCATATAGACTTGTTTGTTTTTGCAATTGTGTGAAAGTGTGAAAACCTCATCACACCAATAGCACAATCCCTTTCTTCTTCTATCAGCAAAGAATCCCCTTGTGAGTCTTTGTGCAGGTGGATTTGTTAGTGTTGGGAACAAGGCTTTCTATGGAGCATTTAGGCAATTAGGGACTGGGGTGTGTAACTGGTGTTGTTAATAATGGTCCAATTAGGTGGATTGCCTTGGTTCTTTGTTGCACTAAAGTTTGTTGGGGATGGATTGGGCTTACTCATGGTTCTGGGACTGTGCCAGGAATTAAGCAAACTAGCTTCTTGTTTCCTTGCAAGATAAATGGCTCTTGATAGATCATGTAAATCAAATTTCTCTATTTTCAATCTAATTTCATCCCTCAAGCCTCCCAGAAAGCTTTGGATGTAGTACCCTTCTTCAAAATTACACCCTTCACTGACCAACATAAACCTCAAAGCCTCAAATTCATTGTAACAATTTTCCACTGTGGAGGTTTGTCTCAACTTATGAAATTCCCCTACAATACTTTCTCTGAAGAGACTAGCAAACCTAAAATTGAGGTCCTTGACAAAATCATTCCACAACACTCTTCCTTTTGCTTTGATATACATTATAAACAAGAACTCAGCTTGTCCATCAAAATGAATTGATGGAAAATTTAATTTATATAGTTTATCCATTGGATTAAATTCAAAGAACTTTTCTGCTTTCTTAACCCAACCGTAAGAGTCTTCCGCATTAAATCTAGAAAAATCCAATTTAGGAAGTTTGGAAAGGGATTACCAGTGTTTGTTTGTGTATACTCTTTGTGGCTGAACTCATGTTCCCTATGCTGCCTGAAGTGTTCGGAATTTGAACTTTCACCTTCTCCACTAGTGACCAATTATTGTATCAGTACTTTCATCTCAGCTAACGATTGCCTAACTGCAAGTAATTCCCCTCTCAAATGCTCTACTGAAGCTCGCAGGTCTAGTATTTTTAAGATGGTCTCTTTCATGCTCAATAGTTAGTCGTCAATGGCGCCAATATGGTCGACAAACTGCGAGTCCATAAGACTCACATGCTCGTTAAGTTGGTGTTGTTTCCCATGTCTAGTGTTGTAACCCATTGTTTAACCAGTTTAGATGAATTTTGGGTTGGAATTGAATGGAACCGAATCTATTCTGGATACCAATTGTTAAGTACGAGCTACTAGTCTCCAAAGAATTTCAAAGGAACTTTACTGAGAAATTTACAGAGATAGAAAGCCAATTTAGTTGGCCAGTAATGTAAGAACAATAAGAATAGGAAAGTGAGGGAGAGCAATGGGGAATTATTTTATAACCGAACGATTCTTTTCTTTCCAGCCTTGCCTCATAAGGGGTTGCAACCAACCTCCAGAATTTAGGGAACAGAAAATGCATAAGAAAAAAAATAAAAATAAAAGGAAAAGGAAAAAAAATTAAGCAGAATTTGTTCAGGCATAAATCATCCTTGAAGTCCACAATCTCTCTCTCTCTGTTAATGCTTCAGAAGTAACTAAGCCACTTAACCAAATCTTCTTAGTAATATATCCCAGTGTGTAATTCACTCGCCTTAATGGTTTTGGATTAACTGAGGCTTATGCGCCCTATTTAACTCCCCTGACTCCCGTGTGAATTTGAATCTCCCTGTTTGCTTCTTTGTTGACAATTGCAGTGTGATTAAACTCATTTTTGGTTTGTTCTTCCTCAGGCACGTGCTGTTGGAATTGGGTTTTAAACCCATTGTGAGAAGCAATTTTGAATCAATTTTCAAATGGGTTCTAAACCATATTTTGGTTAGGACCAAATTGATTCATGTTCATCTATTGGAATAGATGATCATGGTATATTCACATGTCTAAAACAAATGGAAGGTGAATGAGAAAATTAAAGTTAAAGTTGGTGGATCAACTTGAAGGGAAGAGAGAATCCCACGTAGAAGAATTAAAGCAAATGTTGTCTCCTTATAAGGCTTAGCCTTGAGCTAAGGGATGGGCCCCTTGGGGGTACCCATGTTTTGTAAGGAGGGAGGACCTAAGTTGACCCAAGGTCCACCGCGCGCGCCGTCCCGTCCCGGTCCGTGGCTTGGGCCCATTAGGCTTTATTCTTTTTGGGACAAAAATATTTAAATAAATAAAGTTTATTAATTTATTTATTTTCTTTTCCAGAAAGTTGTGACCTTTCCAGCCCCCCAGTGGATACTGTGTATAAATACGAGTCAGTTTTACATAAAAAAAAAATACACATACTGAATCCCGAAATTATTTTCTGTTATATTCATGTATCCGAAAGAGTTCTGTACCTTTGTTTTGGTTCGCCGGGTCTGCAATTTGGAGTGCTCCTATTTCAGACGTATTGTCGTTGTATCCTGGGAGACTGTCGTCAAGAACCGTCAGCACCATTGCGGGACGAATAAGTCTTAAGGACAGTGAATCAAATTCACGCATCGACCTTTTTCCTTTGCTGTTCTGCAATCTTCTTGTGAGTTGTTAAATATACTATTATTTCTTTCCTTACGTTACTGCTGTTTTTGGAACCTTAACATATGCATGTTAGTATATTTTCGATATTGTCTTTCTGCACAAATATACACAAAGTATACGTAGAATCCAACATTCTTAAGACTTACTCTTGTTTTTTGCATACTTTGTGTTGCATGTGTAGAATCATTGCTTTCGAATTTCGTAATAGTGTTTTCAAAACAGTGTTCTCAAAACAGTGTTTTCAAATCAGCGTTTTCTAAATTTCGTTTTCTTATTTGATTCTGTCAATCTTTACTAAAATTATTTTCAGATTCTAAATTTAATTTTAGTGATACTAGACTCTGATTTATACTATTGTGATAGACTGGACTGTTTATTAATTGTTATTATATTCTGTTGATAGATTTATAACAATGGCTACTAGTGAAACCAATTCGGAAAGTGGACCGATTAATCCCAACGTGCAACACAGTGGTGGGACTGTGTATGCGACGCCTTATGTGGCACCAACTCATGGTTCTGTTGGACTTGGTGAAAGACCGGAAAAGTTCAATGGAAAAGATTTCAAGAGGTGGCAACAAAAGATGTTGTTTTACTTGACCACTCTTAACTTGGCAAGATTCTTGCAAGAGGATGCACCAGATCTTGGTGAAAATCCTGACCGGCAAACTGTGGCTGCCGTGGAGGCTTGGAAGCATTCGGATTTTTTGTGCAAGAACTACATCCTAAATGGATTGGACAATGCGTTGTATAACGTATATAGTCCAATGGTCAATGCGAAAGCATTGTGGGAATCCTTGGAAAGGAAATACAAGACGGAAGATGCCGGCTCAAAGAAATTTGTAGTCGGCAAATTCCTTGATTTCAAGATGGTGGATTCTAAGACAGTGATTAGTCAAGTCCAAGAGTTTCAGCTTATTCTACATGATATTCATGCGGAAGGGATGGTACTTGGAGAGTCTTTTCAAGTGGCTGCTTTGATAGAAAAATTGCCACCTACTTGGAAAGATTTCAAGAACTATTTGAAGCATAAACGCAAGGAGATGAAGCTCGAGGATTTGATCGTCAGATTAAGGATTGAGGAGGATAATCGCCAGTCCGAGAAGAAGGCCGGTAATTATCATCAAGAGGCCAAGGCAAATGTGGTCGAGCAAGGTCCATCAAAGAGGAGGAAAATTTCCGATTCAGATGGTCCAAGCGGAGCAAGAGGCTCAAATTTCAAAGACGGTGAGAAGAAGAAGTTCAAAGGGAACTGTTTTGTGTGCGGCAAAGCTGGCCATCGTGCTAAGGATTGTCGCAAAAACAAAGGAAACTTTAAGAAAGGAAAGAATTCTCAAGCCAACGTGACCGAAGTTACCAAAATCACCGAAGACGTGACAGATTTGAATTTATCTGCGGTGGTATCCGAAGTCAACTTGGTTGGAAATCCCAAACAGTGGTGGGTAGACACGGGCGCTACTCGACATGTGTGCTCCGAGCGAAATATGTTCACTACATATGAGAGTGCCAACAACGAGAATCTGTTCATGGGAAACTCTTCTTCTTCAAAGGTGCTAGGAATGGGAAAGGTGGTCTTAAAGATGACATCCGGCAAGGAATTGAGTCTCAACAATGTGCTTCATGTGCCAGACATTCGGAAGAATCTAGTGTCAGGCTCATTGTTGAGTAAGAATGGCTTCAAGCTAGTGTTTGAGAGTGATAAATTTGTACTCACTAAAAGTGGGATGTTTGTAGGAAAAGGGTACTTATGTGATGGTCTGTTTAAGTTAAACGTAATGACCATCGTGCCTAAAGTTGTACCAAATTCCGATATTAATAAAACTATTTCTTCTGCTTACTTGTTGGAATCTCCTAATTTATGGCATTGTAGATTAGGTCATGTAAATTATGGTTCCATACAAAAGCTAGTGAAAAATGGATTTTTGCCTAAAATGAATTTTGACTCACATAAAGCATGTGAAATTTGTATTGAAGCTAAAATGGCAAAAACGTCTTTCAAGTCAATTGAAAGAAGTACGGAACCTTTAAGTCTAATTCATAGTGACATATGTGACTTAAAGGTGGTACAATCTAGAGGAGGAAAAAAGTATTTTATTACTTTTATTGATGATTGTACGAGATTTTGTTATGTATATTTGCTTAGAAGCAAGGATGAAGCCTTGGAAGCATTTATGCAATACAAAATTGAGGTTGAAAATCAACTTAGCAAGAAAGTCAAAGTACTAAGAAGTGATAGAGGTGGAGAATATGTTTTCCCTCTTGAAAAATTTTGTACTGATCATGGAATCATTCATGAGACCACGGCACCATATGCGCCTCAGTCAAATGGAATTGCTGAGCGGAAAAATCGTACTTTAAAGGAAATGATGAATGCTTTGTTGATAAATTCTGGACTACCAGATAACTTGTGGGGAGAAGCGGTCTTAACCGCAAATCATATACTTAATAAAGTACCTCACAAGAAGCTGCAAAAGACACCTTATGAGCTATGGAAAGGTCGTCCTCCTTCCTTCAAATATCTTAAAGTGTGGGGGTGTCTAGCAAAGGTAGCTATCCCACCACCTAAAATGGTAAAAATAGGTCCTAAAACGGTTGATGGAATTTTCATTGGATATGCAAGCCATAGCTCGGCATATCGGTTCTTAGTGCATAAATCTGAAATTGACGATATACACGTCAACACCATTATGGAGACAAGGAATGCACATTTCTTCGAGGATGTATTTCCTTGTCGAGTGGCACAAGAACGGAGTTCTTTAAAAAGAACTAGTATGGACCAAGAACCCTCACAAGAGGAAGATGAGCCAAGACGTAGCAAGAGAGCTAGAACGTCTACATCTTTTGGTCCTGATTTTCTAACATATTTGTTAGAAAATGAGCCTCGTACTTACAGTGAAGCAATGTCGAGTCCCGAAACTCCTCATTGGAAAGAGGCTATTAACAGTGAAATAGAATCCATCATGCAAAATCATACGTGGGAACTGGTGGATCTTCCTCCTGGAAATAAACCATTAGGGTGTAAATGGATTTTCAAGAGAAAGATGAAAGCTGATGGAACGATCGAAAAATATAAGGCCCGATTGGTTGTCAAGGGATATAGACAAAAGGAAGGCCTTGATTATTTCGATACATATTCACCAGTAACGAGAATAACATCCATTCGAATATTGATAGCTATTGCAGCTATCAATAATTTTGAGATACACCAAATGGATGTGAAAACAGCCTTCCTAAATGGAGATCTAAATGAAGAGATCTATATAGAGCAACCCGAGGGGTTTGTAGCTCCTGATCATAAGAGGAAGGTGTGCAAGCTTGTTAAGTCACTTTATGGACTAAAACAGGCTCCGAAACAATGGCATGAAAAGTTTGATAAAGTCATGATCGAAAATGGCTTTAGAATCAACGAATGTGATAAATGTGTCTATGTTAAAAGGACGGAAAAAGGATATGTCATTGTTTGCCTTTATGTGGATGATATGCTCATTATCGGGAGCAATAATGAATTCATTAAGGCTACAAAGAAAATGTTGGCCAGTAAATTTGATATGAAAGATATGGGTGTGGCTGATGTTATACTTGGTATGAAAATTACCAAAACATCAAATGGACTAGTCTTGTCACAATCTCATTATATTGAGAAAGTGCTAGACAAATTTAAAAGTTATGATGATAGTCCGGTTAAGACACCGCTAGATGTAAATTTACATCTAACAAAGAATACTGGGGAAGGAATATCTCAATTAGAGTATTCGCGCATAATTGGTAGCCTAATGTATATCATGAATTGCACGAGACCCGATATAGCATATGCTGTCAGTAAACTGAGCAGATATACTAGTAATCCGGGAAAGAATCACTGGTTAGCTATTGTAAGAGTTTTAAGGTATTTAAAATATACCTTAAACTTTGGTCTGCATTATACAAGATATCCAGCTGTATTAGAAGGATACAGTGATGCCAACTGGATATCAGATTCTAATGAAACAAAATCCACAAGTGGATATGTGTTTACATTAGGAGGAGCAGCTATTTCTTGGAAATCCTCTAAACAGACATGTATTGCCAGATCCACTATGGAATCTGAATTCATTGCTTTAGATAAAGCAGGAGAAGAAGCGGAGTGGCTTCGTAATTTCTTGGAGGATATTCCAAATTGGCCTAAACCTGTGCCACCAATTTGCATACATTGTGATAGTCAATCTGCAATTGGAAGAGCACAAAGCAGTATGTATAACGGCAAGTCTAGACACATACATCGCAGACACAATACCGTTAAAGAATTACTTTCTAGTGGAATTATCTCTATTGACTACGTGAAGTCAAAGGATAATATTGCGGATCCGTTAACGAAAGCTTTGACTAGAGAGAAAGTAAATACGTTATCGAGGGGAATGGGTCTTAAGCCTATGAACTAAAGAGTTGCCATAATGGAAACCCTACCTAGCTGACTGGAGATCCCAAGATCTAGGTTCAAAGGGAAAACCGAATTATGTAAATGCGACTCAGACAGAGCACTGTGGGGGTTAAAACCCTAATATCCATTCCTATGATGAGAAGACAGTGGCACCTTCAAAAGGTTAGGTTAAGCTATGCTTTTAATGACTCTTATATCTTGGAAATCCAAGTGGGGGGTGCAGTAGGAACCTCTAATAAGAAGTCATCTATGTGAGTAAGAAGTGGGCCGCTTCTATGAGAATTGTAAGGCTGAATTCTCAGAGAGTACTCATGAAAACCAGGAGTGTTCAGGGCCAAAATGAACACAACAATGAGAACCTCAAAACAATGTTTGAACGATACTGTGTGAAATTCTATTGTCTTGGTTTACACTAAAGGTTGAACAGTTCAAGATATCATGTTCACTGGTTAACCAGTAAATTCGATAGTTCTCACTAGGGAAGGTTCAAGGCCATCGGCTACCTATCCCGATGCAGTGTCGTTCTAAAGAACTCTTTCTTGTGTTAGTGTTTCTTTGTGTTAGTGTCCAGTCAATTTTCTATTCATGTGGGGGATTGTTGGAATTGGGTTTTAAACCCATTGTGAGAAGCAATTTTGAATCAATTTTCAAATGGGTTCTAAACCATATTTTGGTTAGGACCAAATTGATTCATGTTCATCTATTGGAATAGATGATCATGGTATATTCACATGTCTAAAACAAATGGAAGGTGAATGAGAAAATTGAAGTTAAAGTTGGTGGATCAACTTGAAGGGAAGAGAGAATCCCACATAGAAGAATTAAAGCAAATGTTGTCTCCTTATAAGGCTTAGCCTTGAGCTAAGGGATGGGCCCCTTGGGGGTACCCATGTTTTGTAAGGAGGGAGGACCTAGGTTGACCCAAGGTCCACCACGCGCGCGCCGCCCCGCCCCGTCCCGGTCCGTGGCCGTGGCTTGGGCTTGGGCCCATTAGGCTTTATTCTTTTTGGGACAAAAATATTTAAATAAATAAAGTTTATTTATTTATTTATTTTCTTTTCCGGAAAGTTGTGACCTTTCCAGCTAAACAGTTTTTCCTGTGAAGAGTTGCACCCCCCAGTGGATACTGTGTACAAATACGAGTCAGTTTTACATAAAAAAAAATACACATACTGAATCCCGAAATTATTCTCTGTTATATTCCTGTGTCCGAAAGAGTTCTGTGCCTTTGTTTTGGTTCGCCGGGTCTGCAATTTGGAGTGCTCCTATTTCAGACGTATTGTCGTTGTATCCTGGGAGACTGTCGTCAAGAACCGTCAGCACCATTGCGGGACGAATAAGTCTTAAGGACAGTGAATCAAATTCACGCCTCGACCTTTTTCCTTTGCTGTTCTGCAATC
The DNA here is from genome assembly GCA_033070095.1 of Escallonia herrerae. NCBI lineage: Eukaryota > Viridiplantae > Streptophyta > Magnoliopsida > Escalloniales > Escalloniaceae > Escallonia > Escallonia herrerae. The sequence goes on along the minus strand of JAVXUP010003229.1, from coordinate 38,332 downwards.
TTCTTGTGAGTTGTTAAATATACTATTATTTCTTTCCTTACGTTACTGCTGTTTTTGGAACCTTAACATATGCATGTTAGTATATTTTCAATATTGTCTTTCTGCACAAATATACACAAAGTATACGTAGAATCCAACACGTGCATCATTCTTCTTCTTAATACGAATTTTAAGAGGGGTTTTACGAGAAAAATCCCTGACATCCATGCTATCTTCACGAAAGCAATCAACCATTTCATCAAGAATCTTTTATTGACACTCCCATCTACCCTTGTTGGCACTCCATCTAGCCTTATACATGTATCCATCAGGTTGTTTCTTGGGAGGTGAAGAAGTAGATGGGTCTTGCTTCTTTACGCCGCTCCTTGATTTCCTTAAGTGCCTGATGGAGTTGATTTTCTTCGAACAGGCCGCCCTCAGCAATCACTGCCCCTTGATATGGCAAGGGAGGTGACATGGACCAATCAAGTAGGAAAAGATGGGCCAGTGGATTTACTTTATGATTTTATTTTTTATAAAGACAATCATATATTTGGACTTTTTAGTGACTTCCAGCTTCTGTTAGCCTTTGAACTTAATTGGTTCAAAAATAAATTTTTAGGTACTGACTTAACACTTTTCAAATTTTGTATACTTAACACTACAAGAAATTGCATCTTTAGCGGCCATATTTAGCAACTGCCAGAAAATTCGGTCGCTAAAAAGTATACATTTGTGACAGCCTATCTTAGCAATTGCTAAATGAATAATAACCTGGCAGGGTCAAACAAATATTTTTGGCAGGTACTTTTAGCGACCGCATTTAGCAACTGCCCGGCGGTCTCTAAATTTATCAGTCATGAAAACAGTCTCTATTGTTGTTGTTAATTTTAGCAACCGTCAAAGCGGTCGTTAAATGTAGTCGCTAAAGTTAGCGACTGCATTTTGCGACCGTTGTTAGCGGTTGCTAAATGGAAGGTATAAAAACCTCCTTTCAAGCCCTAATCTATCTCTTTCTCTTCCTGCTCTACCGCCCAACGCCACTGCAGTCGGTGAATGCCACCTCTCCCCAAAACCCCTTTCCCTGCCATCTAACCTACTGCCGAACCCGACGCCGCTTCCATCTGGGTTTGCAAAGGTCCTCGCCATCGCTCGCTATCGCTACGGTCCCCATTGCTACCGCCGCTGCCATCCTCATTACTGCCACGGCTATCATCTCAACAAACTTTCATCCACCACTCTCAGTTTAGGTAAGCTTAAGCTTAGGGAGATCTTGAGTTTACCCTGCTTCCTCTTCACTTACCCTCCCCTTCCCCTCCACTTAAGCTTCTTTTAGTGCATATGCTTGAGTAGAGATTGTAGGGTTTGCTGTTAATTGAAGCATTGTACATGATATGTTTGGTAGTTTTGGTGATTACTTTGACCTGGATCGAACTCGTAGCATATTAGTTGATGAACTAGGGCCCTGTGCTCGAGCTAAAATTTTTGGGTTCATTGTTGATTGAGGCGTTATGTATGATTTATTCAGTGGATTTGGTGTTTAATTTTTGATGGATTGAGCTTGTTACAAATTAATTGATGGAGTACAGATGTTTGAATCAGTAGAGAGATACTTAGTTATGTATGCCTTTTTAGGTTTTAGAATCAGTACAGTTTTAGGACAAAGTTGGGACATCGAGAAAGGTAGTCCTAGCACGCCTGCAAACACATCAACTGTTACGTTGTGGAATGCCGATTACCACCATTTGCCTTTTTGAGATGTTGTTTTGGATAGCCAGTTATTCAAGTCCATCTATTGTTGTTTGGTCCTCATTGTTGCTTCCCATGAGCAGTCGACATTGTTATCCTGGTGAAGCATCACGTGTACGTAAAACAGAAACACTTGAAAAATAGGTATAAAGAACAAAAAGATTATTGTTTGCTGCATGCATACCATGAAGGCCTCTTAACTGCAAATTTCACTTTAAGCAGTTTGTCTACCCTAGGTTCAGATAATTGTTGAATCTTCTCACAAGGTTCAATATGGTATATCAGGGTAAAGTTGGCCACATATAACTTCATAATAGCTTCAGCTATTGGGTATCAAAGGGATCCTAACTTTTAGGTACTGAGAAATCCAAGAATTGATCTCATCCAATGGTGTGAACCACCCAACTGTTTTGAGAAATTGACGGGGAACTGGATAAGCTGAGAGACAAAGCTATTCCGGTTAAAGGGTACAAATGACGCACTTAATCTTTTCGAAAGAGAGATGCTTCCTTGTAGTGTTTAATATAACTGGCATATGCACATGGCTAGTTGGTAAGTGTTAGGGGTCAAAAGTAACAAACCATATGGTTGGGTTTGAGGGGAATTTGGCTGCAGTTGAATCATTCTCTAATAGCACACACTGCTTGTGCTATTAGAGAATGATCCAAGAATGCATATCATACTTAACATCCCACTCACATATTGCATACTTACTTTTGCGCTTAAGTTATTTATTATTCAAGCGAACTAATTAGACTCAATTAACTTTTGCACTTCCCACTTTTTGTAGATATGCCGAGATCCAGTGCACCCCGAGATAGTGAAGGTGGCCGTCACGGAGCTGCTTCGAACACAGTCAGCCCCCTCCCTAGGATTGGTGACGCAACTACTGATGAGCAGTCGATGTCATCATCAGTCTTCAGAACATGGTGAGACAATATTAGTTTCGTGTCGAATTGAAAGATATTTGTTGCAATATATATATATATATATATATATATATATATATATATATATAATGTCTTCCTTTTTCATCATTTGTAGCGTCTAGTTCATCTGTAACCAGAGGTATCCTCAACCAGAGGTATCATATGCAGGATACCTCTTTCAGCCACCCCAAAGCAGAGTATTAATGCTCATGTCATCAACAATTAGTATGTTTTTAGTTTTCAAGCTCAATTCTTAACGCCTTTGAGCACACCTATCTAACTTAATATGTTGTTATATTTGGGATTGATGTATCTCTCTTGTGATTTCTTGTAATTAGTTTTGTTGAGGATTGTGTTAGGACCAAAATTTGTCCTATTATCAAGGCTCACCTCCCACAACCTTATGCGACGTGGAAGTCATGGATGGAAGCAGACAAAGAACTTGTTTGGGGGAAGTTTTTGGTAAGGATTGTCTATTTTTAATTGCTTTATTTGGTTTTGGAAGTACATTATTGCTGATTTTTTCTCGCTAACCGTGTTTGAAATTGTGTTAAATTATGTTCAAGATTATTTCAAATTTGAGTCTGACAGAGACCAAGAACTTAAGAGGCAAGCATGGGAGTGGCATTGTTCTGAAAACTACAAGAAATGGATGCTCAATGTGAGGAGGCAAGCACTAGCGCGGGCAGGTGCAAACATATATATCTATGGCTAGGGACCACAACCACGAGTACTTCTCCAAACCCATGTAGGGGTAGTTGGTGTCGCATTGGTGTACAGCAGACTGGGGGACGCTGAGTGAGCGAGGCAAAGAGATGGCTCATAGCGAGAAGAAGATGAAGCATATTGCTGGTTCCCGTCCATTTGTTGTGCACAATCTGAAGTTGACAGAAGAGAACCTTGAGAAAAGGACCCTACGATGCTCCGCCACTTTGAGCACACACACCAAAACAAAGATGAGAAGTGGGTGTCTGAGACCGCGGAGCAGTTTGCGGTGAGCACACAACTTTTGTATTCCTATTGTATCCTTGTTGGTTGCAGCCAGTAGCATTCCTCTAACATTTTCGTTCTTTTCTTATACATAATTCATATAGAGAAAAAGTTTAGGCCAACTCCAAGGCAGACGGTAGCCAAACAATGGACAATGTCTCTTTGTGGTCAAAAGCTATGGGAGGTCCTAAGAAGGACCGTATACTCGGCCACCCTTGTCAATCCGCACGTTCATTGCTAGCTGGCAGAGCTCAGTTGTTAGGCGAGACTAGTTATAACGGTCCTCGGGTTGAAGTGGCGGAGAAATAGCACTTCATCACATGGTTTGATGAAAGACTTCAAATGAAGATCCAAGGCGGATTTCTTTTGCCCGGGCCCAGAATTCATGTAATACAAATTTTCTCAAGTAGTTACGTATTTTGGTCATTCTATATGTGATCTTGATTTGTATATATATTATGTTGAATCATTTGTATGGCTTCGTGCAGAGCGATATTGATTTTAGTGCCGGTGATTCTCAGGACGGGTGAGGACATTGTTAGATCGAACGTGCCTTCATCGAGGAATGAAGAAGATGATGACGGGGTTGGTCGGTCTGCCAGCTAGTGATAGGGGTTGGGGTTATGTATTGACTTGGATGTGTAGCTTAACTTTGAGTTCATATACTTGACTCATTTTTCTAATTTTGGTTCAATCCAAATTTTATTGATTTTAATGCATATGTTTATATATAGTTTGATGAATGTGACACTTATGTCTTATTGTGTAGAGTAGATAGCATTTGGACAAGATATTTGAATGAATGCGGGACAGGGGGTTGAATCGGTTTTGAATGAATGCATTGAAAACTTTCAACGCATTCATTCAAAACCGTTTCAACCAAGGTTAAATCAATTTTTGGACCGATTTAACCTTGGATTGGTATTGGATTAGGGAAAAAATCATTTTCAAACTATGGAATGAACTGGCTAGTTCTCGACTAACGGCAGGTTAATTGACTTTGTCAATCTACGATTATTATCTAATATTCTGACCTATCTCCAGCTTGCAATTTTGGCATAGCCAATCTTATCAGATTTTGAGCCCCAGAGCTCTATAAATAGGACCCTTTGCCTTTATTTTGAGGGGACTTGATTTGGAAAAGAGTTTATTCTCTTTAGAGCTTGGGTACCATTTCTCTGCGAAGTCATACACGAACTCTCTCAAGAATTTTAGCCATCCATACTCACTCTAAAAAAAATTTAGGCTTCGTTTGACAAAAAAAATTTTTTGGTTTTCAGTTTTTAAAGAGCAGTTTTTTAAAGAGCAGCTTAATTTTTTTTTTTATAAAAACAAGTGGGTGTTTGATAACCTCTTTTTTTTTTAGGTTTTTTTTTTGGGTGTTTGGTAACCCTTTTTTTTTTGGTGGTTTGCGGTGGCGGTGGTGGGGCGTAGCGGTGGTCCACGGTGGTGGTGGTGGTGGCCCACGGCCGGAGGTGGTTGCCGGCAGTCACCGGCGGTGGTGGCCGGCGGCCAGAGGTAGCTGCCGGCAGTCTCCGGCGGTGGTCGCCGGAGGCCGGAGGTGGCTGCCGGCAGTCACCGGCGGTGGTGGCCGGCGGCCGGAGGTAGCTGTCGGTCGTCTCCGGCGGTGGTCGCGGGCGGCCAGAGGTGGCTGCCGGCAGTCTCCGGCGGTGGTCGTTGGCGGCCGGAGGTGGCTGCCTGCAGTCTCCGGCGGTGGTCGCCGGCGGCCGGAGATGGCTGCCGACAGTCTCTGGCGGTGGCTGCCGGCGGCCGGAGGTGGCTGCCGACAGTCTCTGGCGGTGGCTGTCGGCGGCCGGAGGTGGCTGCCGGTGGTCGCCGGCGGTCGTCGGCGGCCGGAGGTGGCTGCCGGCGGCCGGCAGTCTCCGGCGGTGGTCGCCTGAGGTGGCTGCCGGCGGTGGGAGGGTGGTGGTGGTGGTCGAAAAAAAAAAACCAAAAGTGAAAAAAAAAAATCAGTTTTTGGAGTTTTTTTTTTACTCTGCAGTTTAAAAACTGGTTTTTTAAATTGAAAAAAAAATGGTTACCAAACGCTCTTTTTTTTTCAGTTTTTAAAACTGAAAAAAAAAAGAGGGAAAAAAATTTTGTCAAACGGGGCCTTAGTCTTTGCATCGTGGATCATTTGGAGAGTGTCTCCGAGTTTTCCGGACACGCGACTTCTCGAGATAATTTTTAATAGCTTTCTAGTTTATCCATTCCCGTAATCACATTTCCTTTAATAAATCAAAAGAGTCTTTTACAATTCTTGGTCTGGATCTAGAAACGGAAAGTAGATTACTTCCCGTCGGATCAGAGTCAAACTAGAAAGATTTTCATTCTGGTTAGTCCGACCGGATAGGCAATTCAACTTCCGATGTCGAGTTCAAGCCAAAAATATCAAAATAAACCTTGGATTAGTTTTATTGCATTTTGCATGTTACATGCTTTTAGACTAAAAACCTAACACATTCCCGCTACATAACTTAGGTAGCATTTGAAATCACTTTCACTTTTGATTTTCTATTTTCAAAAAAATAAAAATAAAAACCAAAATCAGTTTAGTTTTTATTTTTTGTAAAAACAAATAGGTGCTTGTAACGCCCCGGAAATTCGGAACTCTGTCGCTCTGGACCCCTGGGATGCTAACCTATAACATCACACAGATCAGAGCACCTGTCATAATTTCAGATCCTTAAAAACAACATAATGCTAAATTCTTCCAACAACGTAAAGTTTCACAAAAGAATTCCGAGTTTAAACTGTTACAAACTTGTACTTGAGTTCTTGCAAAGTACACTAACTGTAGAGGCCCACGCAGGGGTCCTTTTACACTGATAAGGATAACTCTCTTAAAGTCTTACCAACTCTAGCTCTTCCCCACGCGATCTACCGCTGAGGGCTACCCTGCAGAACGCAACAATTAAGGGTGAGTTTTTGAGAGTTCAGTAAGGTCATTCAAAGGTAATTCGTGAGGGAATTGCAACGAGTCAAAGACAAGCTATTACGGATTCCAAATAGTCACAATAATTTGACAAGAATAAGAAAAAGAGTTTCACTCATTCCCTTTTGATAAGATATTCAGACAATTATTCTCATACATTCTTAAAACGATCAATTCAGATACAATGCACATAAAATTCCAAAGATACTGATCATGAATGGTAGCAATGCCACCAGGCAAAGCTGAGAAAATGTACACATGCATAATTTACCAGAATACTAGTCCATTTAGGTACTAGCCTGCATTCCATATAGGATTCAGACCAGCCTTATAACGCCTGCCTTAGGACAGATTCCTATGTCACTATACAAAAGGCAGATATCACAGATCAATGCTCAATATGCAATAAAAGGTGAGCACCGATAGTATATTTAGAATTCAACAACGTCCATAAGCAAACAAAAGAATAATTGCGAAAGCAAAATTGATGGCTCGAGGTTCGGATAGAAACCCTTACCTGGTTCACAGCTACGGTATTTTAACTGAAAAAATCATTTCCTTTAACCTAAACGGAATAGTCCAATGATTAGAATACAGTCTACATTGCTGTATTATAACTCAATATTAACTCACACACATTTCCAGAATAACCCCTCGCCGGACGTGTAAAATTATCAAAATACCCCTTGGGGTGGCAAATTACCAAAATACTCCCGGGGTTCCTGGCTCCAGAAAAATTTCAAAAATATCTTAAAACACTATTTTAGGCATCCTAAAGTTATTTTTGAGCTAAAAAGGATTTTAGAAAACTTGCGCCCAAAAATCCCAAACCGGTGTCCAGACCAAGCCCTTAAAAGCCAGTTCGGCTTAAAATACCTATCGGCCTCAGAATGGTACAAAATTTTAGGTACTGAATCATATCAATAGAGGTTCTCCTAAAATTTTCAGATTAAAATAACTTAATTTGCTATGCCAAATAATTCAATAATTTTAGTTAAATGATACCCTAATTTAGCACACTTTGCAAACACTAAAAATTTCCAAAACATTTCAGAGTGTACATTTTGTAAAAATATTTGGGGTTATTGTTTTGGACTTTATCTAATTTTGATTTTAACTATTTATAAAATCTATTAAAAACTGCCTAATTTAATATCCTATCTTTAGCCACAATTTCAGTTACTATTTGGATCACACACATATTATTTCACCTTATTTACACCTACTTTCTTCAACCTTCAACTTTCAGTCGAAGCCTTCACCTGCATACTCCTATACACGCACAGTTACTCATTTACACGCCTAACACTCATCAATTACCTCCTAAACACATTTAATACACACGAATCACACACTAACATACACAATTCATTATATAAACACACATACGAATCCACATCCTGACGGCCGCAACACACCTTCCATCTTCTTCATTTTTTCTACGGAAGCACACTCCTTGCTACACACATACACCACTCATGAATTCACCCTAATTCATCTCCAACACACTCCAAAGCATTAGGAATGCATCACACTACCTTAGGCATCCACTTACATACACATTACTCGCATAATCACCGGCACAACACACACCTGAACTCAGACATGCACACTATCATATGAATTCACACCCTGCAAACACACACCACCTCACTCCACACACACCCACCTTCACAGTAACACCACCCTCACACATTATACCATATCTCCCTACCAAACACGCATACACCCGAAGTTTCCAACCCAGAAACGCACACACAACACATTGCATCACCTACACACAGCCTTGTTTCCCTCTCCCTTACCCCCTACAAGTATGCAAAAGATCAACCAATAAGCCATAACCTCAAATTACACTGAGCCACAACATTAATCTCTCAACTGAGGCACTGAAATCCCAGAAAATACCCCTCTTAAATAGCCATGTTCATGGCTTCCATACTCGCTCCACAGTCAACAAAAACACACAAAGTTCACAAACACATAGTAGAACATGCTTACTAGGAGTTTGGGAGGTTTACATGTTAAAAAGGCTTCCAATCTTCTCTGTTCTTGTTTTTTCCTCTTGCTTCTTTCTTTCTTTCTTTCTTTTTTCATCCGAAGCTTCCCTTATCTCAAATACCCTTATTTTAAATTTTCTTTCCTAGCGTAGTCGTTTAACTAGTAGGAGGTGTCATGCTCTTAATTAGTTTGACCAAAATCTAACACCTTTCAAACCTAGTCTAGGCTATGTTTCCTACAATTGCACAACTAGCCCTGCACTTTACATAGTCCCAATATGGCCCCCCACAGCTTTTAGAAATTATAATTTAACCGTAGAACCCTTCTCTAATATTTCATAAATTCAAGAATGCTTAATTAGCACGCCATGACATCATTCTACTACTATTATTATTTTTTTTGACACTCGATAGTTTTTATTGCTTAGGAAAAATTTTACTTCATGCGCGCTCAAAACATAAATAAATGTGGGGTACCACAGTATTTGATTACCCAATTTTTATTTTGTGTTTTTTCTTTAGTGTTAGTTTGCGGTGGTGGGGCGTGGCGGTGGCCGGATGTGGCCAGCCGGCGGTGGCCGGCGATAGGTGGTGGCTGAGGCTATGGCGGTGGTGGTCTCAAAATAAAAATCAAAACGGAAAACCCAAAACTCATAAATGGGAGTTTTCAAAAACAGCGCTGTTTTAAAAACTTGTTTTCAAAACTGAAGAAAAAAAAACAAAAAATGTGTACCAAACGCTTTTTTTTCGGTTTATAAAAGTGGAGAAAAAGCTGAAAATGAAAAGGAAATCAACAGAGCCTTAGTCCCCTAATCCATCTACCGATTTTTGATAGACTAGTTGTCCTTTTGAACACTTTAGAGTAATTCTTGATTTTTTTTTTCTTATCTTTCCTATTTCGTTTAATAAACTAAGATGGTGACTCCCTAAACTCCTTATAAGATTTTTTCTAAGGCGGTTCGCTGCATTGTTATTGGGTGATTGCCATGAATTCGAGCAAGTAGTGTATGGGGATAAGAAATGAGGTGATTGGTGAATGGGAGGGATATGGAGGTGACCTGTGTTTGTTCAGTTGAGAGACGGTAAGTTAGTGGAGTGAATTGATTGGAAGGATGAGCTGATGTTGGAGAGATTTCTTGGATTCTTTAAAAGCATGAGTGTATTTCTTTCCGCGGGTGGGGTGGGGTGGGGTGTGTGTGTGTATTTCTTTCTAGACCAATTAATTAGGAAGACATGAGTCACGTGTAATTTTTTTTTAAAGACGGTCATATGCCTCGACTTTTATTAGCTTCCACTATCCATCAGCCTTTGGATTGATTTGGTTTAAGTACTCATTGATTCTTTTGAATTGTTGAGTCTTAATCTGTATTGGGGTGATATTTAAGAGTGCAAAATTGGAACTAGCACCACCAAGTTTTTCTAAATATATTCTCGTGATATTTTACGAGGAGACATGATAATAAATTTCGTAATCAATTTTTGGAGGAGACCTGTGTCAAATAGAGGAATTTATTGAATACCTAGTAATGTGCGAATGAGAAAAGGCAAAGTCCTTTAGGAGATAAGACATCAATTTTGAATTTTGAAGAGGCGAAGCCAATTATGACTATTTGCCAAAAAATTGTTAATGTATATCTGCATTGGTATCTATTCTGTTAAGGTTTTACAGCAAACCTTTGCTTTTGTTGGTAGTATGTACACAAGTTAGAGGGTTGACAAAAAGTTTGAAGGATTTTCAATAATTCTGAAAAGAGGAATCGTGCATTTGACAATATATATCTATACTACCTATAAAAGTATGAATCTTGTAAATCTTTTTATTTCATTTTTGCCCTTTGTTAATCACTCCAATAACAATCCTACCATTTCATAAATACTATTATTAATTATTAATTTTGTAATCATTTTTGGTTTTACCCTTCATTAGTTATTCCAATAACAATCTCTACCATTTCCTAATTAGGTTTTTTTTGTAAAGCGTTTAATGAAGATTAGGTCAATTTAATCTAAACCTACATGTACGCATTAGGAAACAAAATGTGCGGTTGCAATATATGTGTGTGTGTGTGTGTGTGCTCGTGTGTGCGTGCATGTGCGTGTACACTACCTATAAAAAGTATAAACTTTGTAAATTATTTTTGGATGATTATGTCCTCAGTCAACTACAGCAATTACATTCTTATCCTTCTTTTATTACTTTCTTTTAAATTTGATGAAATTAAAAGAACAATGAGTAATGAATCTATTCTATACATTGAAAAATGAAAAAGTGTGATGAGAAAGAAAAATATAACAAATAATTATTCCTTTATTGTTCTCTTTTTAATTTGGTTAAAATAAGATAAACATTAGATATTAAACTGGTTAATGATAACAATGATTTTTTTCCTTGTATTTTTAGGGTAGCAAACAATTAATCAATTGAAAACTGAAAAACAAAATAAAGAAACTGAAATAAGTTAAATCAATTAAGAAACAAAAAATTTTTGGAAAAACAAAAAAAATGAAAAAGGATTAAATATGCATAAAAAAAAAAACAAGGCTTACATATGGTGCCAATTTGAATTGAAAATATGTTCGATTATTGCAGTTGAAGATCAGGTGTTTTGTATTTCTTATTGATGAAATGCAAAGCATCTGGTCTTGAAAATTACGAATCTTAACAATAAACAAATTTAACAGATTACAAAAATAAAGACTTAGATTCATTCTTTTAATTTCTGCATTTGCTTTTATTTTTAGCAGTATTATCAAACGTTTCTTCAATTCAGAAGTTTACAAAAAATATTTTCAAACATTGAACTGATTACAATTGCGAACATCAAATATACATTTCTTATTAAATAAATCACAAAATAAGTAAAAATATAATTGAATTATATTATTTTGATACTAAAAAAGTAATAATATCATTTCAAATATTATCTCGACTATAGTCACGTGCTCTATACTAGTTAACTTAAAAAGAGGAATCAACATTTAACATTGGAAAATTAAGAGTATTCCAGGGGCCATAACTTCACCCACATTCGATTATTCAACCAAGGATATTATTGTTATTAGAGAATTTTATAAGGATAGTTTTACTTAAAAAGTGACTTATTAAGGCCCCGTTTGACACTCTTTTTTTCCCTCTTTTTTTTCAGTTTTAAAAACTGAAAAAAAAAGGAGCGTTTGGTAACCATTTTTTTTTCAATTTAAAAAACCAGTTTTTAAACTGCAGAGTAAAAAAAAAACTCCAAAAACTGGTTTTTTTTTTCACTTTTGTTTTTTTTTTTCGACCACCACCACCACCCTCCCACCGCCGGCAGCCACCTCAGGCGACCACCGCCGGAGACTGCCGGCCGCCGGCAGCCACCTCCGGCCTCCAGCGACCACCGCCGGAGACTGCCGGCCGCCGGCAGCCACCTCCGGCCTCCAGCGACCACCGCCGGAGACTGTCAGCAGCCACCTCCGGCCGCCGGCGACCACCGCCGGAGACTGCCGGCAGCCACCTCCGGCCGCCGGCGACCACCGCCGGAGACTGCCGGCAGCCACCTCCGGCCGCCGGCGACCACCGCCGGAGACTGCCGGCAGCCACCTCCGGCCGCCGGCAACCACCGCCGGAGACTGCCGGCAGCCACCTCCGGCCACCGGCCACCACCGCCGGTGACTGCCGGCAGCCACCTCTTGCCGCCGGAGACTGCCGGCAGCTACCTCCGGCCGTCGGCCACCACCGCCGGTGACTGTCGGCAGCCACCTCCGACCGTCGGCAGCCACCTCCGACCGTCGGCCACCACCTCCGCCACCGTCGACCACCGCTACGCCCCACCACCGCCACCGCCACCGCAAACCACCAAAAAAAAAAGTCAAAATAAAAAGGGTTACCAAACACCAAAAAAAAAACCTCAAAAAAAAAAGGGGTTATCAAACACCCACTTGTTTTTATATAAAAAAAAAAATTAAGCTGCTCTTTAAAAAACTGCTCTTTAAAAACTGAAAACCAAAAAAAAAATTTTGTCAAACGAAGCCTAAGACTGTACTTGTATAACTATAAGTTTTTCTTTGACTTTTTTCAAATAGTCAATAGTCAATATAAATTTTCTTACACCCAAACAAAGTCAAGCTTACGTAAAACTGACGAGTAAAATCAGGGGAGTAGTTATTTCAAAAACCCCTAAATTTGGCGCTGAACTTCGAGTAGCAACGTTTGTACTTCTTCTGAGTGAACAGACGGAAGCAAGCACTGAAAGCAGAGTGGTGGGCAATGGATGAACCTCTTGATTTCGAGTCAGAAGACTTATTTCGTACTTCCCCTCTTCCCAACAAGAAAAGGTTTTCCTTTTTCTTGATTCTTCTTTACACTTTTTAATAGTTTTCTCCTTGCGATTGGAGCTCCTTTTCTTGTATTTTACCCAAAATTCGCAAATGGGTATATAGGTTTTGCCTTCTTATGTTGGGTTCTTGCTGTTAGTGCTATTGAAAATTTAATTGTTAGGGTTTGATGCTTAAAAATTTTAACTTTCTCCTCATGATTCACTGGTTGGTAGATTCCATTACCGTATTTTGCTACCAAAGTTGTGGGCAGTCCCTTGTGATCGAATTTCCGTGTATTTTATTGTGGTTGCCATCAGTTTCTAAAATTGTTTTCCCAACTAAATACCGAGTCACAGATTATAAAGTATTGGTATCCACTGCTTTGAAATGCTTGGCTCAGTCGATCCACCATGTGACGACTACTGTAAGGACCTAGCCCTGGTAACTACATTGTTACTCTAAGTGGAGCCTGCATGGTTCTATATCCTTAAGTTTGTATGTAGAATATAGGGCTAAAGTTTACATGGGAATATTAGTCCTAGAGTGGAGATGTTTAGATAGCACCTTTGCCCCCCCCCCCCCTACTTTTTTTTCGTGAAATATGTTAATATCTGGCTGTGTATATGCATATTTGTGTGTGTCATGGTGAGAACATGGTGAGTAAAGAATTTAACCACAGAATTGTACGTTGTTATGAACTTTTTAAACCACTACAATTTCAAAATTTAATTGGTCTGAGGCAGTTTATCATTAGCACAAAAGGGAGGTCACACAACTGAAGCATCATCATAGCAAAATCAGTTCTACATCCCATTCACTCTTGAAATCACCGAAGAAGCCAGTCTCCAATAGAGATGGGGCGTTTAGGGACAATCAAAACTACATATCCGAAACACTGATGGGCTATGTCAAAAGGTTCAATTAGTAATGATGATTCCATGGGTTTAACGCTGGGGTAATTTTTTTTCTTTACAGGGTACCAGAAAAATTTATCTAATTGGGCACATGTAATTAGAAATTTTTTAGGGATAACGTGTGTTGAGAAATTGATAGGGTTATATAGGATCAAGTTTACACTTCACCTCATTTATAATCTTGTATGGTGTGGTTAGATGTGTGCGAAACTTTTGTACATTTTCATGAGGTGTTAAATTCAGTGATTGACTCCTAGCATTCTATTTCTTTTTCTTTTGGCAGGAAAAAGGTTATAGGTTTGGATGATCTTCTGACAGATTATTACAAGGAGCAAAGTAAAATCATTGAGAAGGAATCTAAACAGCACAAGGGGAAAAAGGTTTATGATTCTGATGAGGAGGACGTGGACGATAAAGAAGCCAAACTTTATCAGTGTGTTAAAAACTGCCAAATGGAGGCATATTTCTTCTTCTTATTCTTCTCTGTTTTGTTATTTTGCATATTGTTTTTATCTCAACTCATTGTATTAATTCTCTTTTGCAGATGAGGGAAATAAAATGTGAGGATGAGGTTTCTCTTTGGGGTCTTCAGGTTTTTGGAAATCAGGTTTAACTTATTAAACTCTTACAGATTATTTCCACTTTTATACATCCATTAATTTTGATGCTAATCACTGCTTGAGTTGAGTTATATAAACTTCCGTCGTCTAACTTGCAGAAAACTCCACCAAGATTGGTGTTTCCTGAGCTTGGGAGTTGTGTGCTTTTAGAGTCCTTCAAGGACAACAAGATCAATTCTCTAGTTGAACTTGACGCTGACAAAGGTTCTGCATTTGGCTTCCCTATATACCATCTAGTCAAGTAAATGGCACAAAAGCAATTTGTGTAATAGAAGGCTAACATTTCGTTTGTGTATTTGATATGTTAAAACAGGAGAAGTATTCCTTGAAAGTTTGTTGGTGAATGGCTGGCTCTTAAATATTATTCATGCAGTTGGTCATGTAGAAGAACCCTTAGCTGCTTGGGCCTTCAACTTGAGTGCGTATATTCTTTCCCTTGATTGTACATCAACTTTTTTTTTTCTCAGTACATCTTCACGTCTTTCTATCTGGGTTCTTAGTGTTGTACTCATCAAAGGAAGTGCTAATGGCATCTGCATGTGACTTTTGCTGTGCTATTCTCTCGTCCAAGAGTGAGGTAATCAGCATTTTTTTTTCGAATTTCGGGATGGTCAAACCCAAGTTTCCTTGTAGCACATCCCATCTTAAGTTCCCATTGACGTCATATATTGGTATTGTTTTAGTTATATCTCATTGTTATTAGGTTGACTTGCCGCAAATTAAGACTGATTGGGTACCTAAGTACTCAGATTTAAAGGGGGCCCTTGAAACATATGGGTTTGTACTGGGTGGTTTTTCGTCCAGCATGGAAGTTGTACATGGAGGTAACATCCTGAAACCATTTCAATTTTCTGGATTTCATTCGTGATTGCATATGTTTAGAAACATAAAGTCTATCTATCGAGTGTATGGCAGTAGACATAATTTTCGGAGAAAGAGGAAGAGAACTCTTGAAGTAGATAGAGGAGTTTTAAAACAATCATTCGATAGAGAACTTTCATAGGGACTTCTAGTGCAAATATTGCTCCCAATATGTACTACGAGTCTACTTCTTGGTTGCTAATTTAACTTTTTACCCGGCTGACAGAGCACTCTTGTCTCTAGCTCTCTTAGGGAGCCCCCTATTGCATGTGTTGATTTAACATTAACACCTCCTTTTCAGAGTTGTTATTTGATTTTACTCATCCTGGGAAGACTCATCATATCCTTAATTCTCATTGCGTCAGTCATACGTTCACTCATGAAAGCTATGAGTTGGATTTCAAAGTAAACGATTCCTCAGAAAAGGGTAGAGAGGAGAAGAGAATTTAGATAGAGTTATGCAATTTGACAGGTAACCTATTGCTACATGGACAAACTTTTGTGGAGAAGGCATTTTTAAGATTGATCCTGTCCTTAGATTTTTATCCTGTTGTCTACGTTTTTTGGATTTTTTAAAGCAAAAGATCATTCAATTAATAAGTGAAAACTCACCACAGGGCTTCTTATGTCCAGACAGAGTGATTTTGGGGTGAGTTCTAGAATGTCCTTGAAGCACATTTGGTGGCCCTAACAAAGAACTTGGTTTTCACTTGACTGAGTTCAGATAATTTTATTTGGATGTTTATGAGGAACTAATAGATGATTGTGATCAGAAAAAATTCTGATTTATCATTCTTTTGCGTAGATTGTGCTTGCACTTCATCGTTTTTTGCCTGAAGTGCTCAGTTTACCTAGCCAACTGAAATTTCATTAGAATAATATCACAGGTATAGCCTTAAATTTTATCTGAATTTTTTGTTGACATGAAATGCTTTCTTTTGATTTGGTAATGAAGGGACTTCTCTAAGAAACACCCTTTGGTACAGTATAACGTGGAATCTTTTTTCTTTTTTGGTTTTCTACCAAAGATTCTCTTTTGAAAACAATTTACAAGCTGCGAGACTATAGTTTAACTTAGATGCAGACTTCTTATATCTATGTTTCCCTGCTTCTAGCTGAAGTGGTTGCACATTGCGCAGATACATTTTCACTTGCAGGTTTTCCGTTTGTGTCTGTTTCCTCAAGTTGGCTTCAATATTTTTGTAGGAGTAGGCTTTATGATTTTTTTTCTGGTTAAACTTGTATAGATGTGAAGGGACCATCTCGTTAGTTTTCTAATTTGCCTTATGAAAAGTATCTGTTCTATAAATGCATATTCTGGAAGTTTTACCTACGTGTTCGGTGGTTATCTCACTAATCCTTTAACTTGTGTTTTAGATTCTGACTCTGGGGGACCAGCGCATAACGTAAGAGCTTGGATCAAGTATGTCACTGTTTTTTGTCAAGTAAGGTATGCGGAGAAGGGAAGTATCAATTGCACTTATTTCACAGGTGTTATGTGTTCATTGTTCCAAGTTCCAACATGGTTTATTGTTGAAGTTGAAACCTGCTGATGTTACAACTAGTTACTCATAATGCACTTTGCCACTCTGCAAAAGAAAGAAAGAATTTCCTTCGTCAGAAGTTCAAAGCTGTACATGTTTTTGGTGATTGATAGTGTTGGCATGATGTTTTCCTTTACAGGAATTTTTATTCAATCTTCTCAATTTCTGAGGCAGAAGAGTTGGTCGTTGTGATTATTCTTCTCTTCTTAGAGCGACAACTTCTGGGTCTGTCTGCATCTTTGTACAACTGTATGCGATCAGTTATTAGCTTTTTTACAGAAAATGAATGGCATACAAGTTCTGAAGAGGTCGCAAAATCTATTGCTTGCAGGTAAGCGCTTTATATGATTGAGTTGCCTTGTATTAGTAAAGTAGAATTTTGTCAGTATACAATGGTTGTCTGCTCTTTTATAGTGCAAGTGTAAGACAACGAAGAATGTTGCACATGGTCTGCTAGAAGGACCGAAGGTGGGGTAGCATGGGGAGGAACAATATCTAATCCCCAGGATGCTCCAGAGTCTTTTCAATTGCTCGTTCGAGAACTATGATCTTTGGCACTGAAACTGAATCATTCCTTGTATCTGAGAAGGATGTGAAGGGAGAGGGAAGAGAGCACATTTACAAAGGATAGGGTTTAAGGAGAAATATATGAGATCTCTTAAATGAGGCCCAAAAGGAGAAGTTCCTTTAGGCTAGTTCATTAGGTATATTGATAGGATGCATGTCCCTTTCTATACCCAAGACATGGAAAACTAACCATAATTGGGGAACATCTTTCGACTTACTTTTCGCTCAAGAGGGGACATGTGTCTAAAATTTCCTCTTAAAATATGTCAAAAGATGAAAGAAAGACTAATCGACCAGTAGGCAGTAGGCTAAATAACGGCTGAGGGACTTTATAGGCAGCCCAACTTGTTATTTCCCCAGACGCTCCCTTGTGAGCCACTCATCAAACTGAAACTCTGAAACCTCCTCGAGATTACCCAGTTAAAGGCATGTCCTGCGTGCGTGAGCAGTAACTGTATCTTTGCACAGACATGCAAATTTGTTTCAGTCGCAGACACTCTGGGAGACATCTTTTGTTTGACTGACCACTTTTAAATGCTAAATTCCTAATATAAAAGTACCTGATTTACATTTCTTGGATGATTAGCTATGACTTGATTTCACTACGGGCAATATTATAGATGTCGGAAGAAGGCAGAGGTGTTAAAAAACGTATTGTGGAGAAATAATTTTGCAAATAGTAATTTCTACCTGTTATCAAGCATTATATACACATCATATCTATATACATGTATCTACCTGTATATATACATGGGCATGTTCCAAAGTAAGTGTTTCTGAGTATTCAATCTTGGTTTTTGGCATGTCAGTAGAAGCATGACGTGCAACTTCTTGAAATTGTCGTTATGCGTGTAACGTGGCAGTGTTTCTGATACATAAGTCTAGAATTTTACAACTTGAAATTACTATTCTGCCGCCCACCATGCTGATAAGTGTAACAGATAAAAGCTGCAGTATACTTCTTTAAGGTCCTGAAAGCATATTACTTTCTCCCATCCATCCCTTTCCAAGTGCTTGTTCCTTTTTTGTTTTTGCTTCTTGCCAATTACATAATGTTTGGGTTTCAGAGTTCCTTGCGACATCAATTGCTTGAGAGCTGTGGAGATTGTATCAGGGGTGGATCCTCGCAGCAAGCATTTAAGGAGCAGAGTTGCATATCAAATTCTTTTAACTTGTTTCGGAAACAAGGTAGTTTCTTCTAGCATGTCTAGCAGTTGGATAAACTGTGTGTACATGTGTAAAATTACTAAAAGCTTCATAGTTTACTGATTTGGCAGAAAATTGCATTTATCTCTTAATAGGACACTTTAGCACAGTATCTCTCTAGCAAGTAAGCACAGGCAGGCACTCTTGCCTCCTACCTGATGGTATGCGTCCCTCCAGGTTTTGGTGTGTGGGTTTTTTTTTTGGTGTGTGTGGGGGGTGTGGGGGGAGGGGAGGGGGGGGGGGTCTTTCTCTTTTCGAGAGAAGATATTCTCCTCCGCAGTTCGATGGTATCTCCTGCCTGCCCTTGGCCTCCTCCTTTCATTTGATTATCGTGGATTTGTTTACCGTTTTAAGAGGGTGTCGAGTTGTTGACAAGGACAGCTGGCCATTGGTTCGACAAAGTTGGAGTCTGTAGCGTAATGTGCCAATGTGACTCTAATGGCATCAATTGAGGTGGTTTGGGAATGGTTTTTATGGTTGTGACAGAAGTGGTTCTTCAACAACTCCTAGAGGTGTGTACTTTCTAGTCTTCAGACGTGGTTCGGTGGTGTGAGGTCAAATTCGTCAGCTCTGGGTGCTGCAGTGATAAGATCGTGAGTTTCGGCCTTGTGGGTGTGGTTTTCCCATGATTGGCACTGATGGTTTTGCCCAGGTAAATCCAATTCACTTGCACGGTAAGTGCGGTGGTGCAGATCTTGAGGTTAATGACCTAGTGGCCTTGTGTTAGCCCAGTTAGCAAATGGGTGGAGCTTTTTTGTTTGGCATGGTTGGTGCTTTGTAGGATTGGGTTAGGCGTCGCCCCTTCATCAGATTATGTGTCTGGTCCAGTCTAAGCCGCCCATTAGGTGTGTTCAGCCTTGGCTTATGTTAGTGATGAGCTAAATCCCTTTGTTCTAGCTAGTCTTCATTAAAGTTCGACACACGTCACGATCTACTCATCTAACCAAAGGAGTGCAACTTTTGTTCTGTTCCTCACTCGGAAACTAATGGAAATTTAAATGACGTTTAAAGGAGGCAATTGGTAACAGACTAACAGAATCTAATGCAGCTATTAATTCATCATAATCTAAGCCTTTGTCCCAAATATTTGGGTCGGCTTCATGAGTCTTTTTCTTCCTTTCCCCTCTATCCATCATCATCATCAAGTCTTTTCCCACTGCTTCTTTCCATGTTATCCCCTTCCTACCTCTACCTTGTCTTACCCCATCAACATGGCGTAGATCACTTCTTGCATGATCTCAAGCGATGTTGCCTCATCCTTTCCTCAATTGGCACCACCTTCACTTGGTTGCGGATATCCTCGTAGCTTATTCTATCCCTCCCTGTGTGGCTGCACTTCCCCTAAAGAATTCGCATTCATGTGACACTCGTCTTATGTTTATGGCGCTTCTTAGTTGCCCAACATTTGGAACGGTACAACATTACTGGCCTCACTGCTGTCCTATAAAATTTCCCTTCAAACTTAAGAGGAAAATGAAGATCACACAACACCCAGAAGCAGACCTCCACTTTAGCAGCCTTCAAATTTTAGATCTGAAATTAAAATTGATCTGTGTGTCTTGGTCTATGAATGGCAAAAGATAGATGGTCATAGATCTTGAAACTGAAATCAGAAGCTCCATGGATGGATTATGTTACTTTGCTAGGTAACGGAATACAAATATGTTCATTTCTATTAGTTATCAATGCTGAAACCAAGTTGATGCTTAGAGTGTATTTGCTTGAAGATCTCCGTGCTTTGCTTGGCTTAACATTTTCCTAAAGCTGAAACAAATGCTAAAACTGCTGAAAATGTGGGAGATTGGTTTTTCTTTTGGATAGCAGCATCATCTAAAAATCTGCTAACATAAAAATTTTCACTCGACTGTAAGATATAATGTTAATAATGGATGTTAATGGGTTGGGCAGGTGGAAACACCTTCTGCAAAATTAGGGGCAAGGCTGCATACATCTGATACTCCGAAAACTTGCCGTGCCAAGAGCCTTGTGCACTGGGCCTCATTTTTTTTCCCCCCTAACTTTTCATATGGGAATTACTATTGATTTAGTTCCAAAAGAGATGGTGGTCCATTTAAGAGTACTTTGTGCTACTTTTATTCCCACCACTAGAAATGTCAATTGAAAGGAGACGCAATTCCGTCTTTTTTGGGGAATTAGGGATATCTTCATTACATATGCTGAAGGACACTGTATATGCATTGGTGTTGCTAGACTTTCTACAATCATTTCCAATTTGTTTCTCATGCCATTGGTGACAATATGCATCTTATGTACGTTCACTTCTTGATTGCAGATTGCTTCGGCCGAAGAGATCCTGAGACTGCTTATTGCAATCAACGTAAAGGACAAAGATTGTGATCTTTCCAAAATGTACATGTACCTAGTTCTGACTGAGAATTGGCTTTTATCTAATCCTGTGCTTGAAGAAAATTCGGTGATATGTACTATGTGGGGTGTTTATCTCCGGAACTGCTCTTGCCAAATCAGCAGCACAGACCTGAGGTCCCATGCATCGAAGGTGTGCAAATGACTCTCTTTTAATACTCCTTACTTTGGTTTGTCCTAACTTTTCTCTCTCTTTTTTGGCTTTACAGATCCGCAGTAAAGCTTCTTATCTTCTTCAAAACTCCTTCAACCATTTTGGTTAAGTATGTACGATGCCAACTTTTGAACTCTATGCAATAGTGGTTTATGTTAATGTTAGTCCACAACTTACATAGCCTGGGTGAAGTTATCTAATTATCTGCATGCCCATATTTCTCTCTCTTGGATACTGTCAATTCCCCCCCTTTCTTTTTCACAACTTGCATAGCCTGGATGAAGTCTGCTGATTATTTGCGGGGCCATATTTTAACTTTGGGATACTAGTTAATTCCCCTTTACCTCTTTAGTTATCGGTTTGTGCGGCCAAAGCAACATAGTTAATGTTCAAGGGGTACATCCAGGCCTCAGAATTTGTTACTTATTGGTAGCTATGGTTGCATTAGTCAATTGCGTGTCCTCAACATCCCATGTAGTTTTGTAGCTTCCTTGTCTAGTTGTCTTGCGAGCTGAAATGCATTATTGTGGAAAAACACCGTAAAAACATATAATTATGTTGGCGTGTTGTTTCAGGCAAGCTTAACAAAAAGGCGGGATGTAGCAGTGCCTACAAAGAAGCCCCTCGCTCATCTTTTGCATACGCCAGTCATTTTGGAAGTGACTCTAGTATGTGCTGGATAGTAGTTTCTCTGTACACATGCCCCTTCATTTTGTGAGTAGGGTTGGGGGCATTCATCAAGTTTTCAGCGATGACCATGAAAAGTGGAGAAGGAAGGCCATATTTGTACAGTACTTACCATAGTAGTGATCTGCTTTACATCTTATGCTAAGAGTTTTCAACTTAACGACCAAAAGAACCCTGAATTTCCAATGTGTGATAATCAGCTCCTTCAATATTCACTTCACTTTGCTCTTGATTCCCTTATTATTACTTTCCCTTTCGATTGAAATATGAAACAGGAATTTGTTCTAAGCTCTTGGCTTACTCTCTTTTAAGAAGTGTTTACAGCAATTTTAGGGAACAAATTGTGCTTCACATGCCTCTAAGGTTGAATTCCGTAATTTTTCGTCTCTCTTTCCTTTATTTTTTGTTCTTTGATTGTCACCGCAGATATTCTCTACCAAGCAAAAGTCTGGTAAGGAAAAATGCAAGAGTTGTGAAGAGCTATGTTGGAAATCCTTGTGGTTTGTTGTTTTCGATTTCAGAGAGAGAGAGAGAGAGAAAATTCTTTTGATTTTCATTTTTTACAACGGGAGACGTGTTTTTGGTTGGAGTCTTTGTTTTTGAGTTTTTCTTTTATTACTATCACATTACATTTCTAACAGAACATCTCCGACCACCGCTACTGTCATTAAACTTACAGTATCACTGCAATCAATTCTTTTTTTCCCTGCTACTACCATGAAGCGATTCGCTGTAGGATTTTTACCGACACCCCACGATGTCGTGACCCTTGTTAATCCCCACAAATATGATGGAGTAGGCACAGATCTACAATAGATGGCGGTGGGGGTACAGAAAAAATTGATGGATTTGGGTGGATCTTTGGGTGGCGGATAATGTTAAGATGGCAGCGATGATGAGTTTACAATAGATGGGGCAACATCAACAACAAGTTTAGATCAGACATGGTTGTAATGGTGGATTATTTAGTGGTGGGACTAAGTTTGCTCATGGGGGGGGGGGGGGGGGGGGGTTGAAGTTGGTTGGAAACGATGAATGAATGTTGTAAAAATATGAGTTTTAATTTGCTTCTAATGAACTTCGAAGGTTCTACCTCAAAACAAAAAACACAATTGAAAATTCAAAACTTCAAACTAGACTTTTTCAAAAACAAACCTGAATCGGCAACTAGTTTAAAATTAGTAAGGAAATAAAAAAACCTTAAATTATCTACAAAGATCAATTCTTTTTAAACTTTTCAAAATTGCACAAAATACTGAAACGTAAGTTGAAAGAGTTTTTTTCCTAATTAATACATATTTAATACTTAATTATCAATATACTCCATTTTGAAACTTATTTACCCGCATACCACACTTTTGAAAATTGATATTTCAAACCACGATTTCAAAGTAGAAGCGATTTCTACTTGATTTTTACGTTAAAGTAAACAGTAATTTCTCCCTTAAAATCGTGATTTCAAACAGCGATTTTTAAAAGTGTGGTATGCGAATAAATAAAATTAAAAAAGATAAATTAATAATTAAATATAAAATATGTATTACTTAGAAAAAAAAAACTCTAAGTTGAAAAGAGAAGCATGATATCAGTTTTCTTTGGATACTCAGAGCTAAAGTAGACTGCCAGACAGACCAGTATAAAGGACCAGTAGGTTCGGTTACTGCCTGGGATTTGAAAATTTGCTTCGGAAATCCGTTTGATCTCCGAACCTCCACAGTGTCTACTTCTGGCCTTTCGCTTCTTTCTTGGCTTCTCTCTTTTCCTTTTGAGTTTCCTTCTTCACTCAGATTGTACCAAATCCCATCACCCGAAAGAAACCCTAGATTTTACAGAGAGGAATAGCGCAGGAATTTTGCTTTAATCTTCTTTAGCGGGCTTGTTTCATTTTAAACTTTAATCCCTTGTTGTAGGATTAGTTATCAGTATATCTTTCGTGGGTCAGTATCTAAATTCAATTCCAGAACTACACAGTTGGGTTCTTGAATTTACAAAGGCTTTCCAGGGTTTCTTACTGATATTGAATGAAAGGGGATAGAATGGCGAAAATGTCATCTTTTGGAAATATAGCAAGAAGAGGGCTTTCAGACATCACCAACTCTCTCACACAGCCCAAATCCCCTGTCCACACTGAAAAGCCTTTGCCCATTGATCTTTCGTTCCAGAACTACATTGACAGTCTCCTCAAGGTACTTAATTCTCTGGGTCCTCTTCATTTTCTTGAATTGACGCAGTACTCCTTTCCTTTCATAATGTCTCCTTTGACTTTTTTGTCTATTTTTAAGATAAAGATTTGAACATGTAAATATCGACTTTACTCATTGTTTTCTGCTTAGTTTGACTTGTCAAAAGATACTCACTTGAATTCAACTCAATGTGTTCTGTTCAACTTCTATCCTATAAATTCGTATGAAGTCAATGGGGTCAGAAATGATGAAATGGAGGGAGTAGTGTGCTTCATTAGCATGCGGTAACTTTTGCTTACTAGTCTCTTTTCTTGATGCTCGGAGCAGGAAAATTTGGTATTGAGGAAACTTGTTGCGGACAAAAAGTATGCTTCATTGTTTTTGTTGCATGTTCGATTCATTTCTCTTCAGTAGATGTATAAGTCGGATTTTTCTTGATTTGATTCAACAGTAAAATTCTAGAATTGAGTGGAACTGAGCTACAGAAGTTGCGAGTTAATGTTAAGAAAATGCAGATGCAGAATTGGCATCTTGTTCAATCAAACAGCCATATGTTAGCGGTTGGTTGTTTTCACTTTATTGTCAGAATACATCTTAATGAGAGATTGGACAATTCATTTTGATACTGAATGTACTCCTTCCACTTTGCAGGAACTGAATCTGGGCAAGGATAAGGTAAGGATTTAGAAAACACTGGAAGTGTTGGTCCATTTATCAATTGTGTCATGTTCCTAAACTCATGACGCGTCTTCTCTATAACCAAAGTCTGCATCACTTATTGCAGTTAAAAGAGCTGCGGCATGAGCTTGGGTGCAAAGAAGCCTTGCTTAAAGCAATGAATGTGGAGCTTCAGGTGAAACATGCTTATCCACTTCTTTAATTATATCTATTCCGTGGAAAGTAATTCTGGAGTTTGATTTACATGGGAAACCTGGATGTACTTAAAATTCCTATTGAAATACTTAGGCACCCTCCCCTGTTTTCGCCTACGTATATAGGATATTGTAAGAAATTAGCATCTTTCTAAGTAGTGGGGTCTGGGAAAGAATAGGAAAGGTGGGCTGTCTCAAATGTGTGATGTTCCTTCTTGGTAATATGCGTGAGATAAAAACTTCAGCGTCATGGATCACCCAAATATTAAGTTATGTGCTCGCTAGCCGTGTTGAGCAAATATGAGGTGTTAAGTATTGCTACATTATAAATTGTTCGAAGATTGAGTGGTGCTTAACCTGTTGAACCTGTTGAGCGATCGTGTGATTTCCATGCTTTCGACTACATTTTAGAGCTACCATCGTATATTTACTGGGTAGTTGGATTATTTCTAGACTCACCCTCAGGGATAAGAATTTTGCAAAGTAAACAAGATAGATAATTAAATGGAATTTTAGTGTTCCTCTTAGTTAAGCATCACTATCCACATTAGGATGAATTCTTGGGAGGAAGGAGGCTGCTACAATCCAGGACAGTGGGTTGTTCTCAGATAGTTTAGGTTACTTTCTCAGCTTGTATGTAAAATTATACTCGACTATTGATGTGTCCTTGGCTTGCCTAGTAGCTATTTTCTTTGACATATGTACGGTATATTACCCGATATGCATGCTTCTCAAGGGTTAATTGCCTCACTATTACTGTGATTGTCTTGTTGCTTTTTTATTTTTTCTTTCTTTGACCAAGTAATATTCAAAGAGATTTCAAACTCCGGACCTCTTGCTTCTAAGATAAAGAGGCCTTCCTCGTGTTGCTTCCTTGAAACATCTCCACCTTAGACCCTTGCATTCCACTGTGTTTGACTCAAAAGCTCCAATTATTGAGTTAAAAAGATTATTGTACTTCATTAGGACGTATAAAAACTGATTCAAACTCCCTTCTGTCTTTTTCTTTGGTCACTTGTAATCCCTGAAGCTATTACAATGTTCCGTTCATTTCTAAGGCAGTGATCTGCAAACTTTATGTATTTGCTACACGTGATGTAAACAGTAATATGCAAACTTCATGCAACCCTGTACTTGTTAATTAGGACTTCCTTCGATTGGTTGAGCTTAGCTGAGGTTCATTCTATATAAAATTAAGCACTGGAAGGTGAGCACATGCCATCTTTAGTATCTGGTGTTCAATATGCAGAAAAGTATATGGTGTTTGAGCACTGCTTCTGAACACTGGAGAAGTTTTGCTGACTATTTTATCTCCCTGCATCCTTGATGAAGATATAGGAAAGCTCGGAGCCCATCATAGGATTGCACAGAAGACCTCTAGATATTGTTGTTACCGTTATTTAGCGGAGCTGAAAATGGCAGCCTTAGACATTTAAAGTAGATTCTTCACAATTATTTTTTAAGGAAATATATGTTAAAACCTGGTGGAAGCAATTTGAGATGCAATACGCGAGTTTCGCTGTCTGGTTGGGGTGGGTGAGAGAGATTTTAGGTATATAGTATTGGCTTTAGCAAGCCTTTTAAAGCATCCTCAGACAGGGTGTGCTCCACCGACTAATACTACTGAAACATCTATATGTGCTTTACCTCGTTAAAGTTGAACTCCATAACTTTCTTTGACTCCACAACATATTAGGTTAGTCTTGTTGAGAAGTGATAAATGAGTTTTTGTTGCCTGGTTGGTGGGGTGGCGGAGGGTGTGGGGGCGGGGGGGGGGGGGGGAGGTATATTAGAAGTACACAATAGTAATTGGCAAGCCTTTTAAAGCTTACTCGTCGTGAGTTTAGTTTGCGCCAGAGTTAACATGGATTCTGTTTTTACTTTGTTTGCTCAACATCATCTTATATAGGGGCAGACAATAACAAGGGTTAGGAGGGCCACAGTCACCCCCCCCAAATTTTCTAAATTTTGTTTTTTTTAGTTTTTTCAATAATGGGTACTCTTTTTTAAAAAAAATAATTATGAAAATGCATCATATTGTAATATTAATGTACTAGGGTTTCTTTTTCTTGGGTTTTTGACTTTCTGTGCCACTGCACGTCAAAGTCTTTGGGTTTGTTTGAAATCACTTCCAGTTTTAATTTTTCGTTTCCAAAAAATAAAAACCAAAACCAGTTTAGTTTTTATTTTGGGTAAATTACACACAGCACCCTTGAGGTTTACCCTAAACTACACATGGCTCCTACTATCTTTTTTTATTACACTAAGCTACACATTTTTATTTTTCAGTTAACGGAGTTAATAAAATAAATGAAAAGACTCTGATACACGCACACACGCAACCACCAACACACCTGTGACACATACACACCAGCGACCGGCGACCGTCAACTCTCTCCAGTGACTAATCAGGACCACCAGCAGTCCCGCCAACGAGCACCTACCAACAGCACCGTTCCTTTACCGTACTGACAGACCACCACCACGGCCACCACGACCTACCAACTGGCAACACACTCCGGCGATACCGCCGGCAACCCCACGGCACGACAACACCCTCCAGACTTCGATCGGGTCCCACCGCCTCCCCTAGGGCAGCCAACCGTCGCTTCCAGATCCTCCATTGCGCCAAGGCCCCATTTCGATCTCTGGAAACTCTACCACCACCATGCCCGCGGAGTCCAATCCGTACGTGTCTCCGGCGTTGGTGGGTCAGATTGTGGAGATCCGGGTCCTCAAAACCATGATCGTGACGGGTTTTTTCAAAACCATCGCCGGCCCTCAAAACCAACACCGGGATCTATCTTGTTCATAGATCTATGCCGACAGGTCCTCAAAACATGGTCGGCGGTGGTGATGCTTGCTGATGGCGGAAAATGTGGCCTAATCTGGTCACCGGCGGTGTGGCGAAGTGCAGTGGATAACTGGTGATGCCACAGGTTGCATGGTGATGATGTGGCGTGGCACAAGTGTGTTTGGAGGTGGGTAACATTGTAGTGGTGCTAGATCTAATGTTATGGTGGTGCTAGATCTGTTGGTGGTGGTGGTATCTTGTGGCCAGTGTGTTTGTGTTGGTGCTTTTGTGTGTGTGTGTGTGTGAGAGAGAGAGAGAGAGAGGCAGTGCGCAGTGATGTTTGGGGAGACGACAACGGCGCCGGTGGCGGTACCCTGGAGCCGGCGACGGTGGCTGAAGAAGAAGACATGTTAAAGGGCAATTTTGGTAGTTCATAAAATATTTTGTGGTGACCTAACTTTTATTCATGAAAAATTAACGATAGGGAGTTTTGTGTAAACATATTATAAACCTCAAGAAGCGGAGTGTAATAAAAAAATATGGTAGGAGTCGTGTGTAGTTTAGGGCAAACCTCAGGGTGTCGTGTGTAATTTACCCTTTTATTTTTTACCAAAACAAATGGGTGTTTGATTGCCTAGTTTTTATTGAGTTTTTTCTTTGGTGGTGGTTGCGGTGGCAATGGCCGGCGGCGGTACCGGCAGGTGACGGTGGCCAGCGGCGACAGGCGGTGGGGGGGGGGGGGGGGGGGGGCTGCTGGTGGTGGTTGAGGTCTCAAAACAAAAACCAAAACTCCAAAATGAGAGTTTTCAAAAACAGTCCTATTTTAGAAACTGGTTTTCAAAACTGAAGGAAAAAAAAAACTGTGCGTAAATACATTTTTTGTAAACCGGAGAAAAAACGTAAAACGGAATAGATTTCAAACGCTACCTTTATCTTTATCTTTCTTTTTCCCTTTTTCTGTCTTTATTCTTCCAAATTCCAAATTTTCAAATTACAAATAAACAAGAATTGAGCTAGGGTATTTTTTTTAGTTCAAAATTTTTATAGCATATTAACTTATGCATGTACTTTGTCATCATATAATGTGCTAATCAACTTTTGGTATATTAACTTGTACATGCACTATTGTCAAAACTCAACTTCGAAACAAGATGTTTGATGATTTTTTCACTAAGTCTTTCATTGCGCATATTGAGAAAGATAATATGGAGGCGTTTACTATAGACTCAATCATTGATGACTTTCATGACTATAAAGAACGTCAAGTTTTGCTTTAACCAGTAATTGATACATATCAGAAAAGTTACTTTTCTTTTATTTTACTTTTTGCGAAGCCTTGATGAACAACTTTTAAGTTTAATGTTTTTAGTTTTTCACGTTTGATGTAAACCTGAACCTTTCGAATTATTTTATGTTAGTCTTCAATTTTTTTTATGACTTTACAGTCTCCCCAATTACACATTCTGGGTCCACCCCTGATCTTATGAATGAATTTGCAGTTGCAATTGAGGATGAGTGGAAAAAAGAATGGCTCTCAGGTGTTTCAAGTAAGCCTTTTGTTTGTTTGTGTCTCATTCTTTATGAAGCTCCTAATACTCAGCTTCTTCTTTGCTGGCTTTCAAGGAGGGAGATGGAATACTTTTGGAGCATAAATCTACTGCTGACGACAAACCTTGTAATGGCGGCAGAAGGCGTCCTATAAGAAGTCAATGTAACTCTTTTAACCTAAAGATTACAATATGCGACCTATTCTAAATGCTTCCTGACATTATCTTGTGCACTTGCTCCTATATTCAGCTATGGGCCCTTCAATTATATCTCAACAAACTGTAGAAAAAGACACAGTGGAAAATAAAAGGTTGGTGTACAATATCGACTGGTATTATCATTATGTGTATCTAATTCGGGCGACATATGAAGTATTCTACATCATGTTTGATATGCTTCCTTTGCTCTTGTTCATCATCGTCATTATTTTTCTAGTGGTACATTATCATATAACATTTGTGGGGAAATCTAATGCCTCTCTACATTCGTATTCAGATTTTGTTCCTACCCATGCAATAACAGCAGTTGTCAATCTTTTTCCCTTTCTGAAGAGGCTGGACGTGGGCATAAGGCTAAAGCATTTGTCGCATTAACTTGATATCTTGTTTTTCTAAGGATACACTACCTATACTGTCCAATCTGTTTCGGAATTAGCGCCCTGTACCTGTTGTCTTTGTTTTATCCTCGTCTTACAAACCTCCTCTCTTAAAAATTGGGTACAAATAGTTAAATAACCTTTTTTTTTTTAGGCGTTGTCTGAGAAGACAATCTGCTAGGTTGAAATCACATCAGCAAGAACCTAAAGAGAATTTGTTCGAGTTGGAAGATGTCAACTTTCCAGTTAGTAGACAACTTGGTTATTCGATGCATGAAGAAGGCACTTCAGTGTGTTCGTCTATTGAAGAGCCAGAGAAAGTTGAAAATCGCGCTCGTAGATCCAAATCTCAAGAGTCACAAAGAAGGTCGTACGGAAGACCATCGCGTAAAGCAGCTGAGAAGGTTCAATCTTACAAGGAAGTTCCCATCAATACCAAAATGCGGAGAGAAGATTGACCAGAAATAAAGAAACAGCTGCAGTACCATGGATGAGTGCTTATCATTCTTTGATACTTTTCAGGCCTGATCTTGTTTTATGCTTGTAATTTATGGATTAGTGTATCTCTAGGTCACCCGTGAAGTTAGTTTTGTATGTCTGACCATTGTCGTCTTTCGATGATTTGGATTTCGAAGACATAGTACATGCAGATTTTGAAAGTTTGTTGTAGTATATGATTTGCTCAAATAGCATCTAGAAGTGTAACCTGAAGGGATGAAAGCCAAAACCAAGTAATCTTACTACCATGGATCCATTCTGGTAAGAGCAGATTGAAGTCTTACGCACCCTGAGAATTGTAATACTTTTCCTTTTTCTCTGACGAATTGGTTTAGACTGCCTTTCCAGGGAATTTGAATGTAGGACCAATTCTGGAACTTAAAACTACTCTCTTTACACAGACCCGTTTAGCATGCACGGTATGGAATTGCATGGTAACATCAATTTCGATCCTAACAAAGTAAAGAGAAGACCATCCTAGAGAGAATGGGGAGAGTCGATACAAATAAAGTGTGTTTGGGACACGAGGGTGTTGTCAATCAACTCGCTTTGCTTCAAGCAGGGAGAGCATCCCAAGGTTGGACTTGCCTGGTTACCTAACAACTAATGCTTGCATTTTCCGCTTCCTCGGAGAAATAGAAAGCAGGAATAAGGTATCACCTCGCATGGGCCCTAAACACGACTGTTCTGTGCTCGTTGATTGTTGAAGAGCGGCAAACCTTCAACTGTAAGCTGCGTGCGCAGAACTAGTCTCTCCTGTAAATGCGGCTGAGTCCCTTTTCTTTCTCCGAGTATAAACCATGTTCACCCTCTTAACCATTTTCAATCCTTACCACGAACAGGAAGGTGGGTTGATTAGTTTCCAGAGGATATGGATCTCCTGCTGTAACCATGGTTACTCTCTCTCTTCCCCCTCTCACATTACATATAACACCTTGCTGTAACACATGGTTACAGTGGGGAATCCGAATCCGTTTCCAGGCTTTGGATTACTAGTCAAATGGAAGCCATTATTCCTTCCCATCAAATAGGACTTTTGAAGTTTAAAATGGGGCCATTACCTTTCCTTTTGCAAAATACTGGAGCGGAAGTTTGGTGCACCACCTAATTCAACGACAAGACCTTGACAATAAAAATATCAAAACTGTAGTATGCATCCACAATCCACATGAATCTGAACGTGTAAGCTGTCAAAAAAGTATCACTAAATGATTTTCAGCAACAACGGCGTTTCCCAAATATTGTTAGAGTTGAGTACCTCGACGACTAAAGTATCTAGAGCTAATTACACCTATGTCCCTGAGGTTTGGGGATAATTACACGTGAGAACACAAAGTTTCAAAATGTAACATACGTGACCAAAAAAAGTTTAAAAAGTAATACTTTTATCCAACCGTTAGGGTTCCGTCCAAAAAATGTAATTTTCATCATTCGTATTTTGAAAATGGCAATACTGTCTCTGTACAGTATATCGTGAATAATTAATAATTTTTAAATTAGGATATCAAACCCTAATTTTTTAAAATTAGGCTTATCAAACCCTAAAATTAAGAACCTAATTTGAAAATTAGGGTTTTGAAACCTTAAAATTAGGGTTTCAAAAGCCTAATTTTCAAATTAGGGTTTTTATCTCCAGATCTGATCTCGCCGCCGGCAGCCCAAGCCTCCTCCCTCACCCCACGTTGCCGGCAACCTCTCTCGGCCCACCATCCGGCAGACTCGCCCCACCCCACCACGCCGGCAAGCCCCTTGGCAAACGCACCCCACCACGCCGGCAAACCCTTTGGCAAACCCACACCGTTGATACGCCGCCGGCAAGCCCCTTGGCAAACCCACGCAGTTGAGACACCGCCGGCAGCCCTTTCTCACTCTAAATCCCATTTCAATTCAATTTAGTAATTCAATTCAATTTAACGGAGTGGTCGTCGTCATTTCTTGGGCGACGGGGGTCTTTGAGCGATGATCGGCATTAAACTCGAGGAGAGGAGAGAAAGTTGTGCGGCGAAGGGGGAGGGGGAGGGTGGTGCGGTGGCCGGGGAAGGGGGAGGGTGTTGCGGTGACGGGGATGGGGTCAGTGATTGTAGCTACGGCGAAGGGCGGAGGCAGACAGGGTGGGTGGGGGTGACCGGGGGAGGGAGGGCTGGGGGGGCCGCGAAGGCCAGGGGTGTGGGTGGCGGCGAAGTGGATGGGGAAAGGGTGGGGGAGAGAGAGAGAGAAATTTTTTTTTAGGGTTTTTCTTTTCTAAAAAGAGACAATGGCATTTAAAAAAAATAACTCTCTAACATAAGGGCAATAAAAGTCATTTTGTTAAAACCGTTAGAATTTTTAGGGTTCCGTTTGTCAACGGACACAAGTGTTACATTTTGAAACTTTGTGTCCTCGAATGTAATTACCCCCAAAGCTCAGGGACATAGGTGTAATTAGCTCAAGTATCTAATTTGCAGTACTGCAAGCTGTAGAAGAAGCTGAATAGAACCCCACTCACCACACAAAAAAAAAATTCGAGCCCCTCAAGTATACGTCTGTGTGCTTGCCTCGCGCCCCTTTTGCTCCAGTTTCTGCCATTTCAGTCCTGATACGATGGTTCAAGATGAGCTGTACAAGTTAGCGGACAATGTAGGATAGTACCTGGAAAAAACATATCAATCAAAATAAGGAAGTTAAATATTATCTTTATCATTATCTCGTACTCGTACTCGGTATTACTTATCTAGCTATCATTTATTCTTATATATAATTCTTAATAGTAAGTTGTATCTAAGAAATGAAATCCTATTTAATATTTTTGTATGTTATCAAAGTCGAAAATTCTTCGGTAATAGTTTCATTCTTCAACTCTCCATTACAACGGACGGGGGTGTTCTAGCTGTCGGCTTGGCTTCCTTGTTAGTATTTTTTTTCTTTTCACAAGTTTCTCTTGTACGAAATATCGTTCATCAAAGTAACAATTCTTTCCTATTACAGTTGTTCCCAAGTCTCAATTGCCCTGTTATACCTTTTTCTAAAAAATTCTTGCAATTAAACTGGACATAGTTGTTGCCTTCATGTGCCATTCCACCGTCAAAAAAGAATTTCTCTTTCTTCTCTTTTCTTTTGACTAGTATAGAGCACGTGCGTTGCACGAGAATATAGTCGAGAGAAATATTTGAGGTGATATTATTATCTTACTTGGGATAAAAAAATAATATAATTCAATTATGTTCTCAACTTTTTGTGAATTTTTTAGAAGAAATATTATTTGATGATCGCAATTGTAATCAATTCAATGTTTGAAAATATTCTTTGTAAGCTTTGGATTGAAGAAATGTTTGATGGTACTGTTGAAAATAAAAGCAAATAGAGAACTTAAAAGAATGAATCTACATCTTTATTTTTGTAAATTATTAAATTGGTTAATGGTTGAGATTTGTAATTTTCAAGACCAAGTCTTTTATGTTTCATCAATAAAAAACACAAACCACTCGGTCTTCAACTACAATAATTGAGTATATTTTCAATTCAAATTTGCACCATATTCGAGCCTTTTTTTTTATTTAACCCTTTTTTTGTTTTTCTAACAATTTTCTGTTTCTTAATTGATTTTTCACAACTTTTTAGTTTCTTTATGTTGTTTTCGTTTTTCAGTTTTTCAATTGGTTAATTGTTTACTAACCTAAAATGAAGAAAGAAAATTACAATTCTCATTAACCAGGTCAATATCTAATATTTATTTTATTTTAACTAAATTAAAAGAATATAATAAAGGAACTTTTTTGTTATATTTTTCTTTCTCATCACACTTTTCATTTTTCAATCAATGTATAAAATATATTCATTACTCAATATTATTCTAATTTCATTAAAATTTAAAAAGGAGTAATAAAAAAGGGTAAGAATGTAATTAACGTAATTAACGGAAGACATAATCGTCAATTTTTTTTTTATAAAATTTATACTTTTAGAGGTAGTGCGCGCGTGCATACACCCACCCACACACGCATACATATATATATATAAATATATTTTTAACAACTACTATTTTGTTTCCCAATATGTAAATATTGATTTAGATTAAATTTATAACATAATGTTTCTTAAACACAGTACAAAAAAATTAATTAGGGAAGATAAAGTTGTTATTGAAATAACTAACGGAGGGTAACACCCAAAATGATTACACAATTAGTAATAATGGAGTAGTATTTATGAAAGGGTAGAGTAATAATGGAGTAGTAATTATTAAAGGATAAGATTGTTATTAGAGTGATTAACGAAGGACAAAAATGAAATAAAAAGATTTACAAGATTGATACTTTTATAGGTAGTATAGATTTAGAGTGACATGACTAATAAATAGTGACATGGATCTCATCCCACGAAGAGCAAATGTAAGCCCGTGAGGAGTTGTTTAGGGTCTTGAATGACATTGTTAGTTGAGTAACCCATTAAAGGCTCGAGTCTTCTTCGACGGTGGCTCAATACGACAACAACTTCATCATTATTTCGCATTAAATGTAAAGCTCATGAAGATTTTGGATCATATTTCGCATTAAATGTAAAGCTCATGAGGGGAAGTATCGGAGCATGTGAGATAGTACTTGAGAAAGCGTATCAATCAAGATCAAGAAGTTAAAGATAATGATGAGTCATATTTATTTTTCACATCATCTTATACCAAACTATTAATTATATTATATCATTTATTCCTATATAAATTCTTAGTGGTAAGTTATATTTAAAAAATGAAATCCTATATGATATTTTGTATAAAAGTTTATGTCCATGTGCTACCCCCTTTGCTCTGGCTTCTATCTTCTCAGTCCTCCTAATTCGATGAATCTAGATGGTCATAATCATAACTTCTATTGATTCTTTTTGAAGTAGATTTTTTAAGTGTGCTAAAATTAAGAATTAACTATTCGGTTGACCACTATACTATTAGACAAATTTAATTTTGATTAATGAACATCGATTTGTGTTAAAGTATTGATTAGACTCGTCAATTTGTCCAGTTAAGTCATTATGTTAGCTTCCATTGATCCTAAGTCCTTTAAGTGACTTAGGCCCCGTTTGACAAAATTTTTTTCCCTCTTTTTTTTTCAGTTTTAAAAACTGAAAAAAAAAGAGCGTTTGGTAACCATTTTTTTTTCAATTTAAAAAACCAGTTTTTAAACTGCAGAGTAAAAAAAAAACTCCAAAAACTGGTTTTTTTTTTCACTTTTGGTTTTTTTTTTCGACCACCACCACCACCCTCCCACCGCCGGCAGCCACCTCAGGCGACCACCGCCGGCCGCCGGCAGCCACCTCCGGCCGCCGGCGACCACCGCCGGGACTGCCGGCAGCCACCTCCGGCCGCCGGCGACCACCGCCGGAGACTGCCGGCAGCCACCTCCGGCCGCCGGCGACCACCGCCGGAGACTGCCGGCAGCCACCTCCGGCCGCCGGCCACCACCGCCGGTGACTGCCGGCAGCCACCTCCGGCCGCCGGCGACCACCGCCGGAGACTGCCGGCAGCTACCTCCGGCCGCCGGCCACCACCGCCGGTGACTGCCGGCAGCCACCTCCGGCCGTCGGCCACCACCACCACCACCGTCGACCACCGCTACGCCCCACCACCGCCACCGCAAACCACCAAAAAAAAAAAGTCAAAATAAAAAGGGTTACCAAACACCAAAAAAAAAAACCTCAAAAAAAAAAGGGGTTATCAAACACCCACTTGTTTTTATAAAAAAAAAAATTAAGCTGCTCTTTAAAAAACTGCTCTTTAAAAACTGAAAACCAAAAAAAAAATTTTGTCAAACGAAGCCTTAATCTAGGAAAAATTTCGTCACCCTCTTTCTCTTTTCCTTTTCTCTCTCCTCTTCTTTCTTCCATCACAACCACAACCACGACAAAGTCGCCGCCCCACCTCACCCAAGCCTCATAACCCATCACCACCACTAAACCTTCGTACCTATAGCCCCACCCACCACAACCGATACAATGCCCTAACCCATCAGCGCCGCTAAAATACAATCCCACTACCATTGCTGCTACAGTACCCCAGCACTACTTGTCGCTACCCAAATAGGCACCACCAATAAAGAAAAGATAGCGCCACTGGTTGCCACGCATGAACTGCACGGCGTCGAAGCTGGACAACGAGGATAACGTTCGTCGCTGCACGGAAAGCCGCCCCCTCATTAAGGAGGTCGTCCATGCCCGCTAGCACCTCGCTGCTTTCCATTTCGACTATTGTTGCTCCCGCCGCGCCACCGGCTTCACCTCTCTACCTTCGTCGCCCACAAGCCCCTTTTGGTCTCTGACCAGACCCTCTCTGTCCTCCTCCTCGCCCCCTCCTCTACCACCTTCAAATCCCCCTCCTACCCCTTCCCCTTCCCTCCGCCCGCCATCAGCATCACCCTCCTTTTCACCTACCATCGCCTCCTCCAAGCTCCCCCACATCCTCTCCGCTTCCTTCCTCTCCTCCCTCTGCCTCCACCAATACCACCATTGCCCTAAAGCCATCAAGCTCCCCCGCATCATCTCCGAGTCCAGCGTCTCTTCAACTTCCCAAAACCACCACCATGCCCCCAACAGATCAACCCAAATTCCGACTTCTTCGAACGCCTTAATGAACACCCAACACGCTCATCAAACTCATATTCAGGTTATCTCGACGACGACAAAGCCTGCATATACTGAATTCAAAACCCAATTCCGAGAAGATTAACCAACAGCACCACCTAGATTCAAAACCCAATTCCAAAGCTTGAATGGTTGTTATTAAAAAGAAAAAAGAAATAAGAAAGTAGACCAAAAAATTACAAAAACGAAGGAGTAAATTGATTTTTTGTGTTTTAACAATTTTGCCCCTAATTTAAGCCCCATGTGCTTTGCACATGAACACTTAATGGACCATTGGTTAAGTTAGAATGACCAAATTGATGAGTCTAATGCTCACTTTGATACAAATCGATGTCTAGTGACTAAAGTTGAATCTGTCTAACATTGTAGTAGTCAATCGAGTAGAAACTTTAAAAGTAAATCTACTTTCTCAGTATTGGTTATTTAATTTGTTTTTTCCTTTGTCAGTATTCAAATGAGCTATGTAATATTTGAAGGCTGTGGCTTTACCTGCTTGAGTTCCTTTTTCATAATTTGGGTTAGGGCGGGGTAGTTCGATTGCTTTTTAGTCAGGGGCGCCCTATTTTTGACTCCAACATTAGTGTTGTCTTCCCTTGTTCTCTAGTTTGCAGCAGCGTCAAACCTTTTTGTGTTTTTGTGTGTGTCTAGGTAGGGGGAGGGGTTGGGGTGGGTAAGCGCTGGTATAAATTCATTGTGATTTCAGACAAGTGGGTGTTTGTTTTTTCCTTTTCTTGATGCTCTTATAGAGATAGAGGTTATATCTTTATTAATTGGTAATTGTTCCGGTATCTTCTCTCTAATAATACTTGGTCAATTATGCGTTTTAACTACGATAGCCACTTTTGCAACTCACATGTTTTAGTGAATATAGCAAATCTCATGGTCTAAAGTTGCATTATGGACAAGTTTTGATGGTTGTGTGCCGCTGTTATTTGTTAAGCTCATGTGTAGGATTGGTGCTTGTTATCTCTCCCGATCGAAGCGATGGACAGAGCATGGGAGATCTTTTACTTTGTGACGCGTGGAAAAGATTTTGCTTTCGTAAATTTTGTGGCTTTGGATGGACTTTATCATTTGGCTGTCAGAATAACACAGGGTGAATAGAAGGAATGGTAAGCAATTCCAGAAGATGGGGGGATCATCAAGTGGAGGAGGGTTGTCTCAATTTCCTTGGGTAAAAATAAGGAAAAGAGGAAAAATAAAAGAAAGAAAAAATGAATGAATGAATGAATGAATGAAAAAGAACTTGAGTAGTTACAATCTTTGCGTTTTGCAAGTGGGTCCACTGTGGTCTCAAAAAGAATGCTCCATTTTGATTTGGCACGCATATTAAAGATATAAGTCATATATTGTGTGTTTCTCATTCTACCACTAAAAATAGAGAGAGGAGGGGGAAGGAAGTGGGCAAGGAGAGATAAAA
>JAVXUP010003228.1:0-79279 GCA_033070095.1 Escallonia herrerae | reverse complement strand
CCTTCGGAAGGCTTGCTAGTGCTAAAATTCGTAGTCGCTTAATTTTTTAGCGATAAATATGTAATGAAATATATGTCGTTTTCAAAGAGTGTGCGGCATATGTTAAATAAATGAGACCTTATGGGTCTTAAATTTAAATAGGCCTTTTCAACAAGGCAAAAGCTTAATTCATTAAAAAGTACGTGGCCTAAGTCCGATAAATGAGACCTTTGCGGTCTTAAATATAAATATGCGTCTTTCATAGGCCAAAAATCTAATTCTTTTTTTAAAAATGTGGCATATGTGGAAGACAAAAGACCCTGTGGGTCCAAAAGTAAATATGCATTCTTATGGGGTTAATGTGAAAAGAGAGAATTTGACCTTTTTTGTCTGTCCCGTTTCTTTCATTGACAGAAGAGTAGGGAGTTGGTGGCCAAGCGGTATCGTCGCCGTTTTCTCAGGTTGGACAGTGCGACGTCGGGGAAGGTCGCTGGTGTGATGACGGCAATGGTGCGATTGCGGATTTGTAGTGCCATCTGCCGTGTGGCGTCGATCGTTGTGGACGAGTGCGGTAAGCCTCGATGGTGCGTTAAGCCTCAATGGTGCGTATCAGGAGCAACGACGACGGCCATCGGTGGCACAAATCTGGACGGCGGCGCCACAGTGCGACGTTCGTTCGAGACACCGACGGCGAGTTGGCTGTCGTGGTTGCGATTGGCGACGGCATTCTTCCTTCTTCCTTCTCCCTTCTATTTCTCCTCTTTTTTTCTTTTGAGTTGTTATGATTGTCGCAGTGGCGAAGGGCAAATCGAGAGTAAGGCCGCGATCTTGCGGCACCGGTGCCTCATTGGAGGACCTGCAATGGTGGCGATGGCGAGGTGTTGTAAGTGCGGAGAATTCTCGATGATCATGACAGCCCCACCGTGGTTGTGCTGTTCCTGTGGCCGCGGTGGTGCAGACCAGGAGCTTGAAGGCGCTTGGACGGCGACGGCGCGTCAGATGATGGAGGCGCTAGGGTTCTGACCCTGTGCCGACGGCAGCCTATTAACTCTAAGTGTCGACCCCTTGCGGGCAGTGGGTGGTCTATTGTTGCCGGTGCATTAAGCGGTGATTGATTAGGGTTTTGATGTGACACCCCCAACCCTAGTGACATCACCAGAGCCGGGTTGTCAGTCATGACTGCATTATAAACCCTGTTAATACAGAGCAATTCTAAAAAGAAACATCCTTGAATATACGTAAGGTTTCACAAAAACCCATCCTTAAAAATTTCATCGTAAAGCTCAACCTGAGCACAGCGGAATATTTACACAAAACATCTAGTTCCCAAATACACATATCGTCGTCTTACTCTTCTGTTCATTGCTTAAGTGCCTTCTCCTTCCCCTTCCTCGAAGTTTCCCCTACTTCGCCCTGACTGCCTGAAACATTACAGGTAAGGAATGAGCGCTAATTGCCCAGTAAAGATAATACGAGGAGCAACGCAGACAACGCAGTAACAACCTTGGGAGAAATAATATTAATCTCAACGATATCAAGAATTCAGAATTTAAAAGGATGACACAACATCAATTCAATGAATCAAGCAACATGTTTACTTTTCTTTTAGCCAGACTGAGCGGCTTTAAGGTCCAACTGAACAACATTATCACCACATTTTATGAACTGTACTGACTGACCGACTACCATGCATGTGAACATCAAATCGCCAAATTAAATATCAATAAAATACAAGCCATTAAAATCACAATATTATAATAAAGTCAAATGCAATGCAGACACCGACCAGACTGACTGGACTCAACCGACGCGACTGACTCAAACCGCGCGCCCTACATCCTGTTTGCCTGTGATCACGTTTCACTGGCCCTCCTTTCACGTGCTCCGGGATGTTCATCTCAGTCTCAGACAAATAAATAAGACAGCAAGCACAAGAAGGGAACTCACGAAGAGTTGTTCGTCCCCAAATTACGCTATCGTCAAAGCACATAATACAACAACTGAACGGACTAAGGGAACTGAGTTCACCCCATGTCCTTGATTCAACAAACCACTAACAAGAAATTTTGGTCATTTATGAGACCGAGGTTCAACAAGGTAACCCGAAATCATCACTAACGCACACAGAGTAGACTAGGAAATAAGCTAGTCGAAACCACAACAACATTTCAAGACACGAAAGGAACAAGCACAACAACCATCGATACCTCATATTCACCAGAAAACATTCATCATACTTTACATCATCAATGAGGTGTATGCCACGAGGAGCAAATTCGTAGCATACAAAGAACCGTGCTATCCTTACCTGGCTGGCTTTTAGCCGACGAGCCCAACAGCTTCAAAGTGCAGCAAGCGGGGTCACCTAATCAAATAAGACCCTACTCGTTAGTCACTGACCATATAATACAAAATTATTTTATTTTTATTTATCAGCTATTACTGTGTTCTACAGCGGTCGGTTACTCCGACCCAACAACCAGGTCTTTAACCTAGTCGAGCACCGCACTAGTGCTAACACCTTTTAGTTAGGGATTTTAATCCCATTCCCCGCTTCTCGTTATTCTAGAATTCTCAATTAAGGCATTTACCGAAGTTCGGAGTTCACGTGATAAAATTACCAAAATACCCCTGTCTAGTGGCAAATTACCAAAATGCCCCCGGGTTTACTATCGCTCCCATCACCTCAAATCAACCTCAAAACAACCTTACATGTGTTTTACCACCCTTTTCGGACTAAAATTCATTCAAAAAACTCTACCGAGAAAATTTCCAAAATACCCATCTCCGGTGGCAATTTACTAAAATGCCCCCACGAGGGTTCCTGGCTCCAAATAAATCTCAAAAGCACTTAAAAACGTTATTTTTTCCCCTCTCGAAGTCATTCCCAAGTTAAAAAATATTTTAAAAAATTTTAGCCAGAAAATCCCGAATCGCTGTCCGGACCGAGCGCTTAAAAGCCCGTTCGGCAAAAAATAGTAAACGACCTCAGAATGGCCCAAAATCTTGGGAAAAGAAACTTCTCAACATCCTAAGGTCCCCATAAAATTTTTGCTCCAAATCGCCCTCGTTTGATTTTTTAATTACACTGTAAAGTTTCACGGTTCCCTATATTAGTTAACCCCTTTCCAGTCCTTGGAAAAATCTAAAATTTTTCCCTGATGTAGATTCCCTAAAAATATCTGGGGTATTTTTTTCACACTTTGGCTAAATCTGGCTCTAGCTATTTATTAAAATTTATTGAAAAACTGCTTAATTACGTTTCCACCTTTAGCGACCATTACACTTACTGTTCATAATCAACACACACTAATTCACCTTTTTCACACACACCAATCTTCTTCAACCTCACGCTCGAACCCACACAACCATGAACACCCCTCCCTTCACCCACGGGTACCCCATTCTTCCTCATTTCTCTACCTAACCCATATCAAACCTCACTAATACATTACAACCACCTAAATTTCATAACCTAACCTATCTAAAACACACAAAATCACACACTTACACACACCCGAGCTGCACACACTCAAGAACACTCTCTCACGCACCCCATGGCACACACTAAAACACACTCTGCCACCACCGAATTCACCAACCTACACCTAAATCTCTCACCCAAATCACTCATACACCATGATTTTCCCCATTACTCCACTGCCCCGAATCCATCTACCCACACAAATAAACCTTCTGCGCACCACACCTAAACCCACATACGTAAACATACAGACACATGTACACACAGTCAAATTTCATATACAAGAGAAGATAGAGATTACCCTTCAACCAAAAATCTCACAGTCTCTCTCTTAACTCTCTCCTCGAGTTCTCTGTTCTCTGTTTTGTTCACTTCTCTTCTCTTTCTGTTTTTGGTTCATTTCTTTTCTTCTTCTGTTTTTGGTTCTCTTCTCTTCTTTTTTCTGTTTCGGGTCTGCTTCTCTTTTTCTTTCTTTCCTTCTTCCTTTCTTCCTTCCCCGAAGCTGCCCTTCCTCTCTGTTTTTTGTTTTGTTCTGCTTCTCTCTTTTCTTTTCTTTTTTTCCTTTCTTTCTTTCTTTCTTTCACCTGAGAGTAGCCATCTTACTCCCCTTTTTTTATTGTTCAATTGGCTTAGTCACCATAAAGTCATAGGTGTCAACCTAAAATTAAACCTCTGAATCATATTTTATAAAATTGTATGATAAAGCTCCATCTTTATCTATTCATGAAAGAACCCCCCCCCCCCTTAACTCTTTTCTCTTTTTTTTTTTAACATCTAATGTATATTGCCGCTTTTAAAATATTATTATTATTATTTATTTTAACGCGCTCAAAAGATTTGCACTAGGAAAAAGAAAATGCGGGTATTACATTTGACCCTTAGCGATGGCGGCCTGTTGGCGATGCAGGATGGCGGCGCTTCCACAGTTTAGGTTTGTGCGGCGTCGGTGTCGTTATTGTTTCTGCCTTGCCACAGCGGTGGCCGACGGTTTATGGTGCCTGCAGCTTCACTGTGTTTTCATGTGATGTTGGTTCCGGTGGCATGAGCGTGGCTGCGCAGGCGTGGACGTGCCTACGTAGGTTTTGTTGACTTTTGTGACATCGCTGCTGTGTAGGGTTTTGCCCATGATGGCAGAGCGGCGTTGTGCTGACTTCTTCCATGTTGAATTTTTTTCGTGAATGGATTGCTGACCTACTGTGGCTGTGAGGCCATATTTGAAGTCTGCGGCGGTACTGTTGATGGTTCCCAGGCGTTGCCGCCGGTGATTTGGGATATGACTTTGAATTTTCTTGAGGTCAAACGGCTAGGCTGACGGGTCCCACGGATGGCGCCAATTTGTTGCTGCTAAGAATATGCTTTGCGTACATTACAGAATGTGGAATTCGAGCCTGGACCGATGACCTGCAAGACAAAAAATGAGTGATTGCCGGGTGGGGTTCCTGACAGAAAACTCTCTGATGCTTAAGTCAGAGCGTAGCTACAGAATAATAATTCTGAAAAAGCATGAATTGTGTAACTGTCTTATACCTGGGGGTAGACCCCTTTATATAGCTGTAGGAGAAGACTCCTAGTAGAACTGGGCCGTGGGCCAGATGTGTTAGGATCGGGTTAGGATCCTCGAGGATCTAGGGCGAGTACGATGAGAACTCTAAGTTCTGTCAAACCCCCAAGGGTATTTACATGAGCTCCGCGCTCCACCAGCCCTCTAGGGCGGTCCCTCAAGGGACGAACACCCCCAAGGGTGACATGATAGAGCTCGAGTTCTATCTGAATAGTTTAGCTACAGTTTTAACCCGTGAAATGGCAAAGGACTATGGGACTTCATCCCCCCACCATTCTTTGTCAATTCAAAACCCAGCCAAGCGTAGGTGTGAGGCTTCTTTGCCAGCTCTTAGCTGATGATAAGAGTTCATGGCAAAGTAAAACTCAAGCATGATGTGGTCGGCTCGAGCTAAAGAACACACATTTGCACAAAATGAACACCCTCCAAAGGAGAGGTGACCCCTCGAGGGGACATTCAAACACTTAGCACATGCAACAACTTGCATGCACAGCTTTGTGTCCTTTCCCGAGAGAGGCTACCATGGGGCACAGCCTCTAGAGGATCTTGAGATCCCA
This sequence comes from Escallonia herrerae, assembly GCA_033070095.1. Classification (NCBI taxonomy): domain Eukaryota; kingdom Viridiplantae; phylum Streptophyta; class Magnoliopsida; order Escalloniales; family Escalloniaceae; genus Escallonia; species Escallonia herrerae. Next base: position 73,698 of record JAVXUP010003228.1, on the reverse strand, counting down.
TGATTCGTCTTTCCAGTGATGATTCCAAATAGCCTACTTAAACGACATTCTAAGACTTAGCTATCGAGAGCTAGGGTTCTTACACCCTACTTGGGCAAAGTTCCAAGGCTTAAACTCCCGCTTAGGTCGGAGCACATGGAGGAGAGAAATATTGTTACCCCTACAAGTGGATGGAGAATCCCTTACAAATTTGACGAGTGTCTCGAGACACCAGGTATAAACTTCCTCAGCCAAACATTTTGGCTAAGGAAGTGGGGGGCTTATGATATAACTTAAATATAACTCTCAATAATTGGGGAATACCCGGCAATCCCAGTTAAACTGGAAGATTAATAATTATCTTATCAGAGAGAGATCGTAACGCGATCCTAACACATCCGGCCTACGGCCCAGTCCTACTAGAAGTCTTCTCCTACAGCTATATAAAGGGGTCAACCCCCCAGGTATGGGACAATTACACAAATCATGCTTTTTTTTTTCAGAGTTACTATTCTGTAGCTACGCTCTGACTTGAGCATCGGAGAGTTCTCCACCAGGAACCCCACCTAGCAGTCATTCATTTTTTATCTTGTAGGTCATCGGTCCAGGCTCGGGTTCCGCAATGTACGCGGAGCATATTTTTAGCAGCAACATGTACCATGCAATATATTAATCCACGCCCAAGAAGATTCAGGTGGAGCTCAACTTTACGGATGCTCCTTCTACAACAGTACTTTCGATAAAGTGCTGAGCCAATAAATGATAAGGTTGATGAAGAATCATCCAAGCATGTCTGACCATTAAAGCTTGATTGAAAGCCTTAATTTTCTGACTCATAGTCCCTTTTTTTTAAGGCTTCCGTACAATGCTCCAAATAGTGAAATAAATCCTTTTTTTGGGTGAGGCTCTATGGCCCCATCATAATTGCTTTAATTTGATCCAATTCCTTTTTATTTAAAAACAGGAGCTATTTTATTTATTTAACAAGCAAAAGGTTGAGCCACACATGGGGGGGGGGGGGGGCTACTCCCACTAGCATCATTTTGTAGGAGTTTTGACAAAAAGGTCGGCACATGCTTCCAAAGGTGGTATGCATGACACTGATCACCTACCCTCTTTGCCAATAGATCCACACAAAAGTTTGTTTCCGTATAGGCATGAGAAACGTCAACCTGCCAGGCATGGCTAAGTAGAGCCCTATAGTCTAGAATTAAAATTTCAAATAAGGGGGCAGGGAGCACATCATGTAATAGATAATGGACCACAGTCATATCATCGACTTCAAGAAGAATATTCCTCTAATAATTATTCCATGCGAGATGTAGACGATCACGGATGGCCCACTACTGATTGGTATGAATGTGGAGTTTTTGAGAGCAGCCAATGAGCTCCAGCCATCGGCTGTTTGAGTCTCTGATGATAGCAGCAACACCTGCACTACCAAGCTAGTGGTTTACACTGGCATCGATGTTCATTTTGACCCACATGTCCGAAGGTGGACTCTAACTAATGTGAGTGATCAGGTGTTGGCAAGAGTTGGAGTTCATACGGTTTGCAAATAATAGCATTCTGTAGCAGAAAGCCACGGAGGATAGTCTGATTGTTTAGGAATGGAATCTGAAGAATAGCAAGCTTGTTTCAGTGGTTCCAAATAGCGTATATTTGGAACCCGAATAAGGTTGACCAGGGGATATTATGGGTGCTAGTCTTTAAATTTAGCGTAGCAAGGGATTGATACCATCAACAAAAAGGTAATTGTAAGAATCGACTGTGCGCGGTGTTGAGGGTTATTTGCCTCCATATAGCTTTGATGGTAGGGCATCGGCATAGGGCATGGTCAATTATCTCTAGTTGGCCACAGTTATGAGGGCATAACTTATTTTCGATCCATGGGAGTTTGGTGCGTACAGGTATTCCATGGTGCAGGCATTTCCAAAGACAATGTTAAATGCAGGGGGGATCGAAAGGTGCCAAATCCAATTTTCTGAACACAAGTTAAGAGGGTAGTTTAAAGGCTAAAAATTAAAGGGTGTAAACTGGAATAGAAGGCAAAATAGCTTTAACCGCATGTCGTAGCAATTTCAAAAGTATCCAAATCCACGAAAAGGTCTTAACTGAAGTTGCCATCTTATTTTGTGAAATAATGAAAAAAATAAGAGAAAACTCTAAAAAAGCCCAACTAGGCTTCTAAACTATTGAAATTAGAGATGACGGATTCGAGGAGTAATTTATACTACGGGAAGGTGTTAGGCACCCGTTATACCCTAATGGTCTCTATATTGTTTTAATGATTTTTTGGCCTTTTGACACATAGCACTAAAACACGCATACAAGCTGTCCTAACATAATTCTATGACTTTGGTTTGAATTTGATAACCGGGGTCAAATGGCCTATGCATCGTGGGAATAAAAGGGAGCTTTGGTTTGGTAATAGTAATAAGAATAATACGGATGCCCGAGTTGGATATTCAATTGCTACGATTTGTCGGACAAATCGGAATCAAAATCACGTAGTTCTGATCGCACTGTACGGGAGGTGACCTAAATTTTGGTCTTTGACGCAAACCAAAAGAAATGAATTTGAAAGACTCTTTTTACAAATTTTATCCCACTGACCAAAATTTGGTCGCACGAATTAGAGACACTCTAGACATTTCGAATCTAATCTAAACTAAAAAGCAATAGTAAAGTTACCTTGAAAAACACTTGTATAATAAATTTGGAATTTGGAACCACCTCACGATACAATGCAAGTAGATCACAAATATATAGAGTGTTTCTATTAAATGCTGAATTTCTCTTTAGAAATGATGCACCACTACGGTAGAAGAAACGGTCCAAAATTTCTAGAGAGAATATCCAAAATTTCTAGAGAGTATAGATGAACCCCTTAGTTAAACTATAGTCTAAAGGTTCATTCTCTAGAGGTCTAAGGCTGACCAAAACAATAAGGATGAAATTTTGATGAAAATTGTAGACAAAAAAAAGTCAACTAATCGGCTAGTTTTATCCAGAATCGGTCGGTTCGCTCCTTGATATTCTATTTTTTTTGAATTTTTGGACACTTTTTGTCCTTATTTCGGTAATAATCTCTGATAAAGAATAAGCGACGTACCAGAATTTGGAAATAGTCTCCAAATTTCAACTAAATCAAGAAGATTTGCATGCATCATTTTGATTAACCACAAGATAATTCTAAATTAATGTAATATCTTGGACTTCGGGAGCCGTTTGAAATAATCATCCATGACCCAAAAAATAAATAAGCGATAATTTAAGCAATGTTCGGGTATTAGTGGCGTACGGAAGCTTAAAAAAATTTTGGGACAAAAAAATAATTTTTATAACTTTTGGGGTCATTTTGTAATTTTAAAAAACTTTAGGGGCGTAACTATAAATTATGCTTTTGCTTATGAAAAATGATGAAATGAGTGATATTATATCTTTAGTGATGTCTAATTAAATTAAGAATGATGAGAATAATTTTGGGCCTTAAATGTAATTACATAAAGTTTGGGGGTTATTTTGTAATTATGGAAATTTTGGAGACTAAATTGCAGTTTTGACAGTATGCATTTGGGTGTCAAAATTTTAGAGATATTAGTCTTAAGAGGAGGCCACCTCCTACTTAAAATTATGGTGACTAACCAGATTAAATTATAAACAATAGTGTAATTGAAAAGAAAAGATAGGAAATAGAAAAGAAATTTGGGGGGAGGAAAATAGAAATAAGAGAGGAGAAAATATCAGAAGAAGAAACAAAAACAGGAAATAAAAACAAAGCTTCGGGAATGGGGGAGTTTTGGGGAGAAATTAGAAAAAGAAAGAGGGATTGGGAAAGAAATCTTAAAGTAATCTTCTCCTCTTATTCCTAGTGTGGGTTTAGGGTTGTGTGTCTTTTGCGCAACAAGTGCGGGTGTGTATTTCAGTGATGTGTGTATGAGTTTTAAGGAAAACTATGTGTGCGAGTGTGGGTTTAAGGCAAATTAGTAGGTAATGTGTGTTTTAGTGTGTAATCAAAGGGTTGTGTGTGTTTTTTTGTGTGGGTAGTGTGTGCAAGGTGTGCGTGAAAATAATGCGTGTTCTTGTGTGTGTTTATACGCCCGGTTAGGTGGTGGGGGTGTGATTACGTGTTTAACTGTGTTAGTTAATCCTATGTAGGTGTTTTTTAGTGTGTTGGTGATAATTTAGTGTGTGTGTGTGTGTGTATGTGTGTGTGAATTGAGGAACCATGTGCTTTGATAGGGAAGGAGAGAAAGGTAGGAGACAAGCGTGTGTAAATAAGGTAAATAGTGACTGAAATTGTCACAAAAGGTAGAAAATCAATTTAGAAGATTTGAGAAATTTTTATAAATAGTTTGGACCAAAATTTGACAAATTTCAGAATAGTAAATCCTAATATTTTTACGAGATGCACGCATTGAAACTTTTTTGGGATTCTAAATTAAGGTATCAATTAGAAGAAATTTTCAATTTAATTATCATACCCGAAATCATAGCTATTTTTAGTCGAACAGGCTTCTGAGCGCTCGATCTAGAGAGCAAAATTTTTTAAAAATACTTTTCAACCCAATAATGACTTCAGAATGGTTAAAACAATATTTTTAGATGTTTTCGAATTTTTTCGATGTCGAAAACCCCAGGGGGTATTTTGTTGATGTGCCACTCCCGAGGGAGGTATTTTGATAATTTTACCTCTAAAAGGTACTTTTGAGTAAATGCACCTATTATTAGATTATTTTAGCAATTTTAATTACGGGAAGGCCATTTTGGTGATTTAGGTTCGAGAGGGGCATTTTGGTAATTTTACACCTGAGGAGCATTTTAGTAATTTTACATACTCGGTGAGGGGGACCGTTCTAGGAGTATGCATGAGTCAGTATTGAATTTATAATATTGTATTGTACACTATATATTAATGATTGGATTGTTCCTTTTAGGTTAAAGCAACAGACTTTCTGGTTAGATAGCTTGGCTTCGAATCTAGGTAAGGGTTTCTATCTAAACTCTGGTTAAGGATTTTTGTCCGACCCTTATTTTGATAACTCATACTTGTAAGTACTCTTTTGATTTACTTATGACTAAGGTCGAACACTGAATTATGTATTAATAATAGAATTATTGCCCAGAAAACCCCAATATTGAACCTAAATCGATTATTTGAAATTCTTATTGATCCTCGCCTGTTATTACATGTTGGGCATATTCCAAAATTATTTGCATTCATTCTCCTGAACTGTTGTGCCTAATTCAATAATCATTCATAATCGTTCTTGCTATTTGTTGTGGTTATTCTGAAATTTTGAGTGATGACTTATATCAGTATGTTTATTGATATTGAAACCCGAATTGATTTTAGTGATTTGAGCTTATAATATTACTGCTCATTGGTATTGTTGATTTTTAGTTGACCTGGGAGACCGTACTATTGGGAGTTACTATAAGGTTGGTTTGAATCTTGCGTGGAATGTAGGCTAGTACTCAGTAGAACTAGTTATTTTAGTACATCATGCATGTGTAACCGTACTGGCTTTGCCTGAATGGCATCCCATATTGGCTTTGCTAGAATGGCGTCGCAACTTCCCAGGATCAACATCTTTGAATTTATAAACATTGTATATTCCGTGGTTGTTACAGAAATGACTCAAAATGATTGTCTCAAATGGTTTGTGCTTGTTTGGAATCCCTCCCCAGATTGCCTTTGAACTCGTTTTTAAATCCTTTAGAAAACCATCATTGTATTTTGGAATGGTAGCTTTAGAAATTATCTTTTAATAATCGTTTTAGAACCTTTCGTGATTGTTATTGTTTATTTTCGTAACTATTTATGATGAATTTTGATCATTTCAGAAATCATCTAGCTATCTAGATCGTTTAAAATATCGTTTTGAAAATCATCGTCGGTTGGATTCTTTTGAATCGTTTTGTAATTATTTCTGTTGTCCTGGTATGAGCTTACTGAGCTTTCAAAAGCTCACCATTCGTTTGACTCCTTTCTGTAGGTGATAAACAATTGAAGCATGCTCGAGAATGAGGTTTAGAGTCTGTGTGAGATTGCAGTAAGTCCATCACTACTTTGTTGTGAGACCACTGCGTGGGTCAGAACTGTCAACTTGTTCTATAAGGACTCGAGTTTGTAAGGAACCTAGGTTTTAATAGTTTAAGTTTAAGTAGTTTTGTAATCTTGCAATTGAAGAATTTGAGTTGATATTGGATGAGATGCTTGAAGTATGTGTTAATATACAAGATTTGACAACTTTGATATGGTGTGGCAGGTTAACGTTTCAGGAGTTTGGGGCGATAGAGCTTCAGATTTCTGGGGCGTTACAGTTGGTATCAAAGCAGTTTGGTCTTATGATAGCATATGTAAATGATTCTGTAGGCATGGAACCAAACAGTATAGGTAACATAATTATGGGGAATCATATTTTGACTAATGAGAGTGGGGTAAGATTATGCTAGAGTTAAGGAGTCTGTCTTGATTTGAAATTGTGTTGTTCTTTAGACACATGTTAGTATAACCCTGATAATTGTTAATTGTATCTGTATTGCTCGCACTTGTAGCACTGGCAATAGAAACAGTACAGAGGGCCTAGAGGTCCCTGATAGATGAGATTTCAACGGACTTGCATAAGATGAGAAGGGATTTAGCCCGGCATTGGGGAGACTTAACTAAACAATCCTTACATTGGTAAATGTAATGTATGGAGGTTTTATGATCGTAGAGGGCCACCTCTACCTACTAAGGGGAAAAGCATATCTCAGAACTAATGGTTACGGTTCTAAACACTAGGAACTTGATTCTGATCAGATGATGCACAGAATCTGGCTAATGAATAGCAAGAGATACCAAATCGGTTCAACCATAACCATAACTTTAAGAAGAGAGTACCTTGAGTGAATTTACCAAATAAATTCAGACTAGCTATAGGGAGTTCGAGGATCATATAGAGGCAGCTAACTGGATTAGCAAAATGGAGAAAATTTTGAGCAACTGATTGTGGTGAACGATAAAAGATTGAATCTGCTGGCTATAAACTGAGGGGTGAGGTTGATAGGAATGGCAATGTGGCAGGTCGGATGCGGATCTGCTAAAATTTGAACCCATCCCCTAGTCCTTAAACTTTGCCCCACCCCGCGCCCGTACCGGGTTATGTATGTAAAAAACCATAACCCACCCTACATGGATGTAAGAAACCCAAACCTGCCCCATTTTGCCCCGTCCTCTTTGTAGCACACGAAAAAACCCAAAACCAACCTTCCTCGCCCCTGTCCTGGCCCTGTTCTACTTGGTTTAGCAAAGCTTGGATTCACGAATTGAATAAGTGATAAAGAGATAAGGCAGCGGCGCCGGCGTAGCCGTCGGTAGAGCCTTAGCGAGACAAGTTCGTGGCCATGCGATGTTATCGTCTGAAGATACTGTGCGGTGGAGCTGCTGCAAGGTGTGTCCGTACAATGGAGTCGCTGGAAGTTTGTGGCCGGCTGGCCGTCGGTGAAGAATGGGCAGATCGGTAAAGAATGGCCGACTGTCCGTTCGTTGTTACAGTCGCAAGACACCATACAATGGAGTGGCCTGAAGTTCGTGGCCGTGCGGTGGAATGGCCGGCGCCATCTTAGCCACCATTACTGAACCTTATCACTTCATCAGCTTTCGCCCTGAATCCTATCACGGCCATCAATTTTTGCCCTAGATCCCACCACAACCATTAATTTCTACCATACATGAAGTCTAGATCCCCTCTTCCTTAATTTTGATCACAACCATCCTTAGATCCCCATTTTTTTTACCTAATATTCCAAAAATGCATCCTTAGGTTCAACCATGTCAAATCTTTTTGCCTAAAATTTTGTCAGAGGGTGATCGGTGCCACACTTATGTAAGTTTGTTGTGTGAGATAGCTAAAATGAACTTTAGGGCGTAGCACTCTGCCATAAACAAACTTAGGGGCGCTTAGTACAATTGACTTAGACCTAGAAGTATTTTTTCCTTTTGTCCCAACTTTTGCCTAGGCCACCATTTGCAGGGTTCTTAGCTTAGCAAGCTTTTATATATTTATATTTGCAGACTTTTCTATTTTTATTTTTTCAAGAAAGTGGTCGAATTCATAGCCAATGGAATAAAGATACTTTATTTAAATTTAACCACACCTGAGGAAACTTTGCAGGTTACCTACGTACCTCCGTCTAAAGTGTTACATCAGAATGTGTGTGTTGAGTAGTGGTCTCCAAAGGAGATAAAATTGTTCATAGTTCATTTACAATTTATATTGTCATGCATGATATTTCTTTACTCGGTCTAAATTGACTAGTTGTGACAATTCAATTCCATCTAAATCGACTAATAGGCTGCACCTCTTGTCATGATTTGATTGATCATATAGGATCCTAACCATTTAGGCTCCAATTTCCCTCGTGGCTTCCAATTTTTTTTTATATTCTCCTTTAATACCAAATTTCCTTCTTTGAAACCATGTCCTGGAATCGGCTGAAGAATATGATATTGTTGGACACTGATCTTCACCACGCAGTCCACGTACCAATGGGGCTATAGAGCTTGCTAAAAACATGAAGAATATCTTGAGTAAGATGACAGAATCCTGTCAGAGTTGGCCAGATAAGCTTTTCTATGCCTTCTGGATCTGTAGGACGTTAATGAAAACATCTAATTAGGCTAGCCCATACTCTTTGGTTTATGGCATGGAGGCAGTTTTCCCAGTAGAACTAGAGGCAGCCTTTCTCAGGGTGCAATTGGAAAATTAGATAGCCGAGAAAGATAGGATACGAAATCATTTTGAAGAGTTAGCTTCAAATTGACCAGAATTAATTAAAAGCCTTTTATCATATTCAGAGTTACCAGAAGTGAATTGCCTGAGTGTTTAATATTCCCCTTCGAAATACAACCACTGTCTAAAATTAACTTATGACGGACACCATAATAACAAGTACTATTCGTCCTGATGAACTGAGCTACTTTCTTGGCATTCAATACAGTATAGAAAGTGGCCTCCACCCATATCATGAAGTAATCTATGGCCACAAGTATAAACTCATTTCTGTTAGAAGCTTTCGGACTAATCTTTCTTATTACATCTATTCCCTATACTGAGAAAAGCCAAGGGGATGTCATATTGTGTAACTCCCGGGGAGGGAGGTGTTGCAAGTTTGCATATACCTGACATTTATGACACTTCCTCATGTTCAATATATGCAATATTATTCTATGATACTCCAACTGTATCCTTGTCAAAAGGACTTCCTTTGCTAACATTCGACCATTCATCTGAGGTCCACACTCGCCTTAGTGTATATTTTCCATTATCTGACAACCTTCTATCTTTGTAACACACATCAGATGATCCCCATTTTAATGTCTTTTGTACAAGTCTCGATCACGCATGATGAATTATTCTGCCCATCTCCTTAGAGACATAGGGTCTTTCGCTGGAGCTCCTTCAAGATACTTACCATCTCGGATTAGGTTTTGGATATCCATGTACCATGGTTCTTCTATCTTAGTTTCCTATATAGGTATGAGCATGAAACAATAAGTTGGTTGATCCCTTTTCTGAATCACAAATGGCTGTGCTTCTGGTTCTTCTGATATCTCCACTATCGATGCAAGGATCACTAAGGCATCCATAAAATTATTCTTGAGTCGAGGTAGGTACTGGAGTTTTATATCTTTGAATTGGCCTACCATTTTCTCTAAATGGGCATGGTTTACTTGTAGAAGTTTATCTCTAGTTCTCCACATCCCCTGTATCTGATGGATGATCAAGGTTGAATCCCCATATGCTGCTATTTCTCTAATTCCTAACTCGAGGCTATTTCCCAACTGATGATGCATATTGTATTTGGTGGTATCATTGGTACTGTCAGAGGTCAACTTAATGGCTATAGAGGTATGGGCCCCGTCTGGTGAGATTTATCAATATTTCTATCCAGAATCATTTGATGTTTACGGCTCCATCAAAATATAAATGCCATCTGGTCTCAGATTCTATAACAAAAATATCTTCGTCTAGTAACCTCGCTTCCCAATCCCTGGATCCTATGTTGGACAATTGGCTAGCATGTCTGCCACAACCTTTCCTTTCATATATATATATATATATATATATATATATATATGTGTGTGTGTGTGTGTGTGTGTGTGTGTGTGTTTTCTGAGGATTGACTTGTCGGTGAGCAGCCTTGTTTTCTATAAGCCAATCCTCGGGATGAGTAAGTTCATTGAATAGAAACTTCCTCTCAAAGTTATAAGATCCTTCATTCTAGTAATACTAGTCAAAGCGCAAGATATTCTTGCTCTTCTATTCCTAGCAATAGATTTTATTCCTGTCAGTCTTGTGAGTATCACTTTATTCCTCCTTCTAGGTCAGGACCTTCTCATCATAGAGAACCAAAAATCATCTTCCAAGGTAGTCGGAACAATAATTCTTCTGTTCCCGAAACCATGTATACAGTATAAACTCCTAGTGAGACTCCTTCTACTTTTGGTCAAAACCAAAATAGTTATGACCCTTATGTTCATGATTTTGACTATAATACTCTTGTTATTGATGATTTTCAAATTGATCGTGATAGAATCAATAAGTAATTTCATGCTCCTTACAATCGCACTAATCGTGCTTGGTATCGTATCAATTTCTCTAAAGAGCAAAAAGGTCAATATAGAGAACTTTTCTTCCAGACTCTGAGAGGGCATAAAACCTACTTTCCTTTCTTTGGATGGTTTTATTCTTATTGTCTTGACAATAGTATTAAGGTTCTTGATTACATGAATCCTCATAAACAAATCAATGTTTTCAAAAAGGTTACTCGAGAATGGTTTATTTGACCAACTCAGGACAAATAGAAGAGTGTTCATCCCCCTTTTAATAAATTTTCCATGAAGGAAGATATGAACTCCAATTTCCTTGCTACTCTTTTGAAACATATTGTTGACACCAGCATCTCTAATTATCTCAACCCTGTTATTGCCGGTGAAATCCAGTCTTTGGCGGAGCAATCAAACTATTCTAACATCATCTTGAGTACTATCGGAGAGCAAACTTCCAGGATAGAAGACAATGTTTATTGTGTCAAGGATATTGTTTCCGATTTTTATAGCAGAATGCAACCCCCAAAAGGCATTAATGAGAATGTCTTCAATACTTCCTCCACCTTCAATATAGCATCTTCTAGCTCTTCTGTTGTCAGAAATATAAAGCAACCATTAGTCAAGCGATCTATAGAATTAGATAGCAAGTTCAAATTAGGATCCAATGAACCAAGTAATGAGTTTCTCAAGGAGTTAATGTCCAAATTGGGACAAATCAAGACCCCTAGGGAAAAATATCCCAAGGTTTAAACCTCTCAATCCTCTCCAAAGAATATCAACACCGTAGGAGATTTAGGGAGTGACTCCGAGGTAGATCTAGACAAATTAGAACAACAGTTTGTTACTACTATAGGATCTTCTAATCCCAGACCTCCTCAGAGAAATTACTATCACCGTCTTACTCCTATTGATATCCAATTAGAGGAAAATAATTTTTCTACCCTCTCTTCTTTCAATGGATCTTCCATTTATGAATGGAATCTTAATGGAATGACTGATCATCAGAGAATCAAATTCCTTCAGCCAGCGTATGCTAGTGGCATCAAATAGTGCTAGAAATAGAAATCCCAGAAAGAATGAGGCTTCTATAGCCAGGTACCTTATTGCTGGCTTTACTGGCCAACTCCATGGTTGGTGGGATTATTATCTTACTCCTACTGAGTAGAATTATATTCTGAATTCTATTAAGAGTGAGTCAAATGGTTAATGGCCAAAACCTTTCAGATGCAGTCACTACGTTAGTAACTGCCATCACCAGACATTTCATTGGCAATGCCAATACTCTTTTCTGATTCTAAACATGGTTTTATGATTGGCGAGTACAGATTAAATGAAAAAAATCCCTAATAGAGATCTATGGACACTAGACACGCATACGATGGGAATAATATCGCGTGCAGCCTTTGAAGTTGATGAATATTGGAGAATCGTCGAAATCTTGAAAAAAGGGTTCTCATAGTTAGTTTATTGATAAAAGAAACTTTGGTTTCATGCAATATAATTAACTTTTATATTGTGGGTTCAGGTCATGGACAATCGACAAAAAGAACTAGAGACCCTCATGTAAGGCTCTGATACTATTGGAATATATCTTGTAACACATGGTCCTGAGAGAGTTGCAGAAGAGTTTTACAGTGACAAAGATATATGCAGATTTATCTTCATCTTGCCGTTTGGTTGAGTAGCCGTCACATCACAGTTCATAGTTATAATGTGCATATACAATATTATTGCATTAACTTCACTACTAGCTTTTTTGCAGGAATTATGTGTAGACATTTTAGAGTACATCACTTCATTCTTCTTGTTCTTAGTAGCCATTAAGTGCAAAGAGAGCAACTTAGTTGCAAAGAGAGCAGGTTAGCGATTAATTATAAAAGGATGCTCTGATCCTCTTTTGCATTTGTTTAATTTTCTAAGTAAAGTAAGAGTTTTACTTGGGGTCTAACGTTGTAAGGAGAAATTCAAAGTTTGGTTTCAGGTTTGGTGATCGATGGATAATTAGCTTTGCAAGAATATAGCGAGTACGCAGGAGCAGTGTTCTGATCTCTAGAATAAAAACAGAGCTATGGCACGGATTGGTAAGCTTATTTCATCAGAATAGCCGCCACAGTTCATTTACATATCTATTTACATTTTATTTCTATCCTCTTAAAGCTAATACATTATACTTGTGCATGTTCTTTTGCCACTTTGAAGCTCAAGTTGGTTAGTATGCAATTAGGTTTGCAAGCCCTATCTTGGAAGATATCATCTGCAGTGGATCTCTTACAATATCTGGGCAAGGTTCATGGATTTGCTTTTGTTGAGAAATTTGTAATTTAGTTTAGGCATTAGGATGATGTAAACTACTTTAGCGAATATAAGAAATTTGATTTATTGAATAAGTTGGTTTCTAATCATTCATGAAAGTGATTATCATATTCTGAAAATGGAAGGGGTCAAGTATCGATTGTTGTTGTACATGACTTAGACTTTGTTTATATTATTTTATGTATATCTTTTTCACATGTGATAAGAAACCTATCAAGGAATTATTTTTTTTTCAAGAAAATAAAAGTTACAGCAGCGGTCGGTCTAATGCTGCCATAGGCCTACAACTGCGGTCATTAGCCCCTGCGCTATAGGACATAAGCAATCGATGGAGGAAAAGATATACAAGCGGTATGACCACTGCTAAAACTCTATTGACCGCTGCCATATGTCTATGGCAGCGAGACCTACAGAAGCGGTATATGACCGCTGCCATAGCCTATAGCAGCGGTCATTTGGGCTACGACAGCATTTTTTGGCCGTTGGCATAGGCCATCTTTCTCGTAGTGGATTATGGAAATAACGTTCCAGTTGGAAGATCTCTCTCTTATGGTGTCTGCAACAGGTGTTTTTCCTGTATTTCCAGCTTGTTTGTATGCCAATTGCTTAAAACTGAGAAATGGTGTCTTGAGCCAATATTACGCAAGTGAAGTCTTTTAGCTTTTCATATCATGTATTCATTTCATATATAGTAATCTTATATGTTATTTCTTTGTTTATCCAACCCTAGACCAGAAGAATTAGCCTTGCATCTCTTCTCTCTAGAAAGATCAGCAGCCGTCGCCCGTTCCTCCTTCGGCTTCCATGGCTGTGAGGATGGAAGGGGAGGCCCTTCTCCGGTACTCCTTCCTCTTTTGCTTCTCTTTTTTGTGTCTTTTGCTTTCCCCTCCTCGGCATTCCACCTTTGCCGTCATTCGCCACGACCCTCTTCCACTCCCCGATCTCCATGACCACCCACAGATCAGAAGTTCTCCAACCACAAATTTACTCTCTCTCACTCACTGTCCTCAGATCTGAAAGGTTCTTTCAGATCCATCGTGATTACAGGATCTCCGATCTGATTGGTTTGGGTTAAAATCTATGATGCCGGTTCGATATGGCGGGGTTGTGGCTTGCAGAAGATGGATCTAGTAGAGGATGATGATGCCGACTCCCTTCGAACTGCGGATCAATCTGATCCGGCCTCGGGAACTCACTTCATCTCCTTTGGATTTGACGATAACCGCGGCAGTAATCTAAACTGCCACTTTATGCGGTCCCTGGAATTGATGCCTCGCTACATCTTCTCCATCATGTTACCATTTGATCTGAATTTTGTAAATCCAACGATGGTAATACTTATCGTTTCTGCTTTCTGTCAAGGCCATGTTGGCCGGTTTAAATTTCAGGATCAAGCTTTTGCTTGTGCCCTTTTAGTTGTACTTTTGGTACTTGTTTTCAGAGCTAAACAGTTATTTGTGCTATTTTAAATTGTACATTTGGTTCTTAGTTAATGAAATTTCCGTTTAATCAAAAAAAATATAGTAATTTTATATGTCTATGAAAGTACCAACTTGACAACGCGTGAAACCAGTGGAAAATCATGAAACAAAGGGAGGCCAATCATTGATATGAGCACGATCCCAAGACCAAACTTCACGGTTCACGCAAATAATTTCCCACAATTGCTGTGGAAAGAATCTTCTTCTGTCCTCAAAATACTAATGATACGGTGCCAGGAAACCCAAATCTCATCGCAGCCGTTTATCGACCATGCCAAAGCTGGCCTTGACAATGCACATGAATATGACCCCTCTATGTCCCCCAGATGCATGTGACCAGGCAGTGACTAACTTTGACAACTTGAGAAACTTACTATTAGCTGCTAGTAGTAACACGTTTGCAAATCCACCGTCTGATCATGCCACTCGCGCTCCATGCCTCGGTTCAACCGTCCAATGAAACCCGGCTTTTGTCTCTCACAGTAGTTCAAGAACCGTGCCACAGCAGATTCCCTGGTTCTGCCGGAATCCAGAACAGGCCGAGACCCCGATAAGCAGGTTATGTACTCAACCATGCCATTGATAAGACCCGGCGGCGCGCTGCCGTGGCCGTCCCAGAGCCACAGACGTGCCACGCCTCGCTGAAGAGCAGTTAACGCGGCTTGATTGAAGTTAGTCTCTTCCATTACGGAGGGACTTAAATGGATCACATACTCATGGTTCTTACGGGACTCAACAAGAGCAGGGTGGGTGAGATTCCTGCTAGAGAGCCGGAGAGTGACGTGGTTGACTTGCTTTTTGGGGTGGGCATTGTTAGGGTAAAGAAGGTTTTCCACAAATGTGCTCGTGCTGAGGAGTATGCGTGTGGCTTGGCCGTTAGATAAGTAGAAGAGGGAGAAACGTTTACCGGAGGGAGATTCGGCAGCTTCGTTGATGATGGTGATGGTGAAGCCTTTCGAGGCTTCATGGTTCGCCCAGATAGAGAGTGTGCCAATGAAGATGATAAAAAGAAGCCGGACAAATATCCGGGCATTTGATAAGACAAACTTAAGTTTATGAGAATCGATGGCGGTAACTGTGGTGGTGGTGGGTACGAGGGGTTGGAAGAGGAGGTAGTGTTCCTCTTCCATGTGGATATTCAAGGACGTCGGAGATAAGTTGAGGACTGGGGAATGGGATGCTAAAGAGCAGTTTGAGTGGTCGCCAATGGATAGTTCTTCTTGGTTTAGCCTTTTAGGCCCTATCAATTTGAAGAAGGCTTAGTAAGACGCTGGGCTATCCACAGGAGAAGGGCAGTTTACCCACTTAACTGGTGCCTAATTATGTCCCGTGCAAATTTAAGGGGATGTACGTTTGCGTTTTTCAGTTTTCATTTTTGTAATGATAATGAAAAAGATGCTTTTTCGTGTATGTTTACGTTTTTTCAGTTCCGTTTTGGATAAAATTTTCAAATAGTATCAAAAAAGCTGAAAACAGGGTGTTTCCACCTTTTTTCTTGAACTGTATTCTCCTTATCAGAATATCACCTCTTCTCCCTCATATCTACCGCCATGTTTCAACAAACACTCACCAAACTAGACCACCCATTTCACTGGGTCTTCCTAGAAATGGAAATAGTGGGGTCCATTAATGAATTAGTTCAAAAAAAAGTTGGTGAAAACGAAAATAAAAATGATAAACGTACAGAAAAAATTGAAAAAGTAGATACGGAAAAAAGTAAAAGTACACTATAATTTTAAAACTGAATACTAAATTCTGGAAACCAAAAACAGAATATAGAATATAAAAAAAAATCTTGTAAGCGTACAGTCCCTAAGTAACTTGGAGACATATTTGGGTCCCATAACCGTAACATGCTAACCACAACCACATGGTCAAAGATATCTTTAGTCAACCCTTTCTTTAGGCACAATAATGTGTAACAGAAAGGTGAAGAACTCGTTCCCTTTTAGGCGATTTCATCAAATGAATGAGATTTTCCCACGTTTTAGAAGTTGGAATGCATATATCACCCCAAAATCAGAGCTTTTTAGTTTTTTTTTGAAACACCAGTAATTTTGTTAAATCGAAATACACTTAGTAAATACGAGTGTTCACTTCAAAGTTCTAAGCTATAAGTTGCATTTCAGTAAATTGCTACCACTCAGAACCTTATGAAATACCATGCATGTCTCCACTGTAGGCCACTCTCATCCTTGCATTGAATTCATACAGATGTTAACTGTTGCTCTAGATTCACTACTATTACTTTGACATTTAAGTAAAGTGCTGGAAGTTTTAAAACTCTCGTTGCTTAGGATTTTGATTAGGAAAAATGACAAATGACCATCTGCGTGTATTTTTTATTTGCGGGTCGACTCTCTCGAGTATTAATTTTAACAATTGACCCATTTATCTATCAACTTTAGTGTAATGGAGGAGAATTGACAAATTTTGGTCGAAATTGACCTGTAAAAAGACACAATTTCTATTCCTTATCTTTTTCTTCCTCAATGATGGCGGCAACAACGGTGGGAAAAGGGAGGGGGTAGTGGTGGTACGATCGGTGATAATAGGGGCGGAGGGAGGGAGGGGGAAGTGGTTCAACTGGTGGCATTAATTAGGTGTGGCGGCAGACATGTTGCTAGTTCTAGGGGATTTTTTTTTCTCCCTTTTACATAAAAACTTTGCATTTTAGTGAAAGATAGACATTTTTACAATATCACGTCCAAATTTACCAAGTTGCAATTAGTCATAGATGAGAGGAATCAATTGTCAAAATTAATATCCGAGGTAGTCGACTCGCGAACCCAAAATACATGAGGAGGATCATTTGTCATTTCTCCATTTCATTTAAAGGGTTGTGACCTTTTAATTTTGACATTTTTTTGTCAAAGAGGATGATAAATGAAATAAGCATTAACAGAACTATCTCATCCTAAATTTCTTCCCCACTCTATACCTTGCACAATTGATCGGGCGGGTTCCAAGCTTTCATATAGTCAGTCGTGTATCCAAGGGAACGTCACTCTGAGCCTATGGGGTAAATATTGGACCATTTTTCCTCATTAAAACATGTACGAAGAGAGACAACATTAATTCTAATTCTGCAGATTTCATTCGTGTCTCTCATAGGTCATCAATTCTTTCACTAATTACTCATCTATTTTGTCATATGTGTTCTACGAAGCTTCTTTTCAAATTTGATTTCAATTATCATCACCGGAGTTTTCAGAAAGCTTTAGTCGCAAAAAGTGGATTTTTCTAACATAAGTAACCTCTCTTGCAAACAGAAACCTAATCCAAGAGCTCGGAATTATACCCTGGTTATGAAGAGTTTTTTTTTTAATCCAAAACACTAGTAGCTTTGTGAAGTTGCAGAAGTAAAAGGGATAAATGTCAGTTTTTACCTACGATATTAAAAGTCAAAAACACAGTTTGCTATCATAATTTGACAAAAATATTGTTGTTTACGATACTTGGGGGTTTTTTGGGCCTAATCAGGGTCGATCTAACAGTAACAGATACCATGTATAAGGTGGGCTGAGATTGTGCATGCCGCAACCTTTGGACATTCACATAGACCTTGAACATTGGGCAATCATTCGTGCGTGTGTTTCTGTGGCCCCTCGTGGTGGTGTTTTTGTCGGAAAGTTTCCTCCAAATTATTCGGGAGCAACATTTTTCGGGATCTTACCAAAACACAAAAAGTAATTTAACAGTCAAATTAAAAATAAAAAACAATCAGATTGAAGTTCGACTCACATGTCAAAAACAATCAAGGAAAACAGTTTAGAAAAAAGTGGTTACATGGTAGCCCTCAAATTACCGTTTTTACAAGATTGCACCTCACTTGGGATCCCCATGTCTCTACCATTTAGGAGTAAAGTAAAGTAGAAATCTAGGGCACATGGATAAATAAATCAAGTAACTTTGAATGGCACACGGCACACCAACTTCAAGGATGAGACATTTGGCAGAGTCATTCAGTCAACACGCGTGCGCGCGTGATAATCCATGTTATCAAAAGCGCACCTAGATGTAAGGTGCATTCCATGCGTCTCGCCTAGGCCATTTCGAAAAGACATACGCCTAAGCGTCAGACACAAGGTGCAAGGCGTTGGTGGAGGCGGAAAAAAAAGGTCCAAAAATCTTAATTTTTTATTTTTGTATCGTAGCATCATCTCAACCGTTCAAAATTTTTGATTACTTGTTTCATAACATAATAAATCAATATTTACATCACAAAAAACCTAAAATTCTAAATCCTTAATCAATCGATTCTCTTATTGTTGTTTATTGTACTAGCGTTCCATCTCCAATTGTTACTCTCTTTTAAGTAAATCTACTCCTTCACTGCACCTTATAAAAAAAAAAGATGAAATTGATGATGAATCTCTACCAGAATTAGAGCCTATGATTTTCTTTTGAAGAAAACATTATCGTCGTAACCCTCATTGATGATGAGGATGACGCTATTATAGTCGCTTAGGATTAACTACTTCTCATTGGATATGAGACTTTTCTAGTATTGAAAATTTTATTAAATTACCATGTTCTAAATTATTTTATATGATTTTATTGGTTTAATGTACTAATATTTATTTATTTTTATTTCGCGTCTCACTTCGAAAAGGCACACGCCTGCACCTAAGCTCCGGGGACCCTTTGTGTCTTAGGTGCGTCTGTGCCTTTAATAACTATGGCTTAGGCGCAAGGCATAGAGAATGCGCCTCCCCTAGAGCTAGGCTCAGCTCTTTCAAAAAGGCACGCGCCCAAGCGCAAGGCATAGAGAATGCGCCTCCCCTAGAGCTAGGCTCAGCTCTTTCAAAAAGGCGCGCGCCCAAGCGCATGGCGATGTTGGAGGCGCAAAAAAAAAAAACCTAAAAAATCCTAGTCTTTGATTTTCGCATTATGCCATCATCTCAACAGTTCATTGTCTCATTGTCTTTGATTCTTTATTTCACAATATAATAAATCAATATCTAAATTACAAAGAAACCAAAAACTTCAATTTCCAATCAATTGATTCTCCTATTGTTGTTAATTGTGCTAACTGTCACTAATTGTTGCTCTCTCTCAAATAAATCTACTCCTTCATTTCACCTTATAAACGAAGGAGATGAAATTGAGGAGAAATCTTTACTAGAATTGGAGCCTGTGATTTTCTTTTGAATAAAGCATTGTTGTGTTAACCCTCACTAATAATGATGAAGATGACATTATCATATTCATTTAGGATTAACTACTTTTTATTGGATTTGAAAATTTTTCTGGAGTTGAATATTTGTTGAACTGTCATATTCTGGATTATTTTATTGTGATTTTATTTGTTTAATGCACTAATATCTGTTTATTTTATTTGCGCCTCAATTCGAAAAGGTGTGCTCTTACCCCTTGCCCTTGGGCGTAGACTCTAAGGACCCTTTTGCACCTTAGGTGCGCTTATCCTATTAATAACTATGATGGAAATACATACTATGTTAAAGATGGCCGAGAAAAAAAAAACGAAGTGATGAATGTCTTAAGAGCAATTAGCAAAAGATGGTAACCTATGATATACGGAGTATTATTTTTTGCTTCGGCAGATGCATTGGATCGAAGACCAGTAAGACGTATTTGGTTAGCTTTATGGAGTGGCAAATTAGGTGACTGCTATATCATCGACGGTTGACCCATTTTCGGCCCCAGGTTTACAAATGTAAGTGAACCAATTTGTGGACCTTTTAGTAGAATAGGATCCTCCACTTTCGGCTTTTCCTAGTTTCTCTCCATCAATGAGAAAAGTTTAAAGCCTTGGCCATTATGATCCATGGAAAATTTTGGAAAGCCACAAAAGGCTTCACTATATAGATGTGCACCCTTAATCATTGTGTAGATGATTAGCCTAATTAAAGGTGTTAGTTAGTTCGCCCGGTAGAATTCTTCTTTTTTTTTTGCCCTTTTTGTTGAAAGTCATTTTACTCCATCAAGTGCAAAAACATTAAACATCACATCCTCAACAATTATATACCAACAATAGAATACAGTTGATCAACATCAGCTACATTGATTCTTCTCAGGTACTTCTCTGTTGCTGTCATGGTATCAGCACATTAGCATCAATCACCCAGGCATTGCTTTGGTTTTAGTTCACAGTTACGGCTGGATCTCTCTTCCAGCTGTAGACTATACATTGCTGGATTACATGTATACTACATACATTCCTTTTGTTCCTCTGAAAGATTCTGACATTTCTTTCTTGCCATATCCCATAGATTACTGCAGCCACAGATAATTTGCCTAGCCTAGCTCCGAAACATTTTCCTCTGAACATCTCAGCATCATAGTTACAGAACTGAGGCCATGATAGTAGGGGCATTTGCTTCTGTAATTCGTCTAAAGCTAATCTCCCAAGACCGATTGCAGATGAAAATTGGGCAAATAGATGATTCTCAGTTTCAAAATGAGTGAAGCACACGATACAGATATCATCTTGGATGACATTCCAAGCTTTCAGTCTTGCCTTGGTTTTTTCAGTTCACCTTAACACAATAACCACAAGATCATTGAGCATTTAGGAATATGTCCATTATACCATATGAGTTTCCACAAAGGACCTGGGGTGCCTTTATTTCTTATCCCTTCCCAAGTAGTTTTTATAATGAATTTGCCACTTGGGTGCAAAGCCCATAGGATTTTATCAAGTAACTCTGTATTAGGTGGAGGTAAGATAGTCAAAATAGAGTTTATCAGGAGGATGTTTGTAAAGAGGTCTTTGTCGACTGCGGTGTAAGGAAAAGAAGTAACTGGTGATTGAGCCATGGTTGTAGCCAAGTGGCAAGGTTTTCTCCCTTTTTGTACTGTGATAAGTCACACGTTCGATCTTATGGAGGGCGGGCTTGTCGGGGCAAGAGATTTCGCTCATTGTAAGCAAAAAAGACGAAGAAAAACAAACGAAGTAACTTATATTTGAAGCTAACTACTATCTAAAGATTATTAGTTGCTAGCACAAACTCAGAAGATTTCATACACAAAATCTCTAACACCACCAAAAAAGCTGAGTAGATTTCTTTTTCTCTTCTATTATACAATTCTGCATAACATGATTGGAAGACTAACATTTTGTAAGAAAGGCCTGGGATAGATATATCTTGTATGATGTAGTAAAAAGTCCTACCTGTGCACAATCAAGTGATTTGTTGTCTCATCGATAAAACTGAGTTTAACTTCCACATGTTTCACTGAGGCTCTCGGACTAACAATAATACGAGAAACGCCGTAATGAGAAGATGAGGAGTGTCATTTGGCATGCCCGAGGCTGCTGAGCTAGAAGAGGGGTTGGAAGGTCCTGAACCAAAAACTGTCGCACCGTTTGAATTTGTTGTGTTTAAGACCGATGAGCTTGTGCTGCAAATTCACCCTACTGATCAGAATTCATTCATTTACTTCTCTGTACCAACCTTGCAAAGTAAAGTTTATGATGATACGAATATAGATAAGGTAATGAATATTCACCTAGTGGAAGGAAATTGACATGAACCAGAACCTGCAAAAGAAGAACTGCAAAAAGTGAGTGGAATATCATGTTTAGTATCACGATAATTGTAAGTACCTCGAAGAAATTACTAGACATCAGACATCGATTTGTTTTGTTCATACACGTTAAGTAAAAGTATAAGTAATTTTTCCTTATATGTTTTCTACCTACTTCAATAAACTTAGCTACTAAAAGTTCTGCTGCATATCTTTTCCTTCGTTTAAATACAAACACGGACCAAAAGAAACCTCAGGTTAGATGAAAGAAAAGATTAGTTGACTAAACTTGCCCTTTAATGATTCCTCAGAAACTAAAACTCTTTTGGAGACCATTTGTAATCATTGTTGTAGCCATTAAGTCAGTCCTACTCTATGACCATGTAACACATTTTTCAAAAGTGCACAGTGAGTTCACATTATGTTATTGCTAATTGAGAAAGTATCTTACTTGGGTCAGTGCTAGTGGTAACAGCAGTACCACCGAAATTACAGCTAGTCGGTACCGGATTCTTCTGATAGTAGCTGTTGAATGCGTAAGAAGCATGGTCATGGATGGAGTTCCGGTTGTAACAGCTGCCACCGGACTGAATAGCCGAACAATCAGCACCACCGTAGCCACAAGCATAGTCTAGCGCAACTTGTAGTGCAGTTTGGGAGGCGGATTGGCTAGCAACACACCAGCTTCCACTTGCAGCTCCTGGAGAGGTAGTAGTGGGTGTCATTGCAGGATTTGTCGTGGCCGGTAAGTTGGGTACCGGAGTTGCTGGATTCACCATTGGGTTTGTGGTGGTCGGAGTATTAGGATTTGTCGTGGGAATTGTTGTTATGGGGGTTGTGACATCCATTTGTCTAGGGGAAATGAACTTGTCGAAGGGTAAACATTTCTCTACATTGTGTTCATTTGCTTCTTTCTCTGAACCTGCAACTAAAATCAGGATCGGTTATTTCCTTTAACTATTCCACAATTACAACTTCTCGTCGTTATAATCATACCAGATGTCCCACGGGGGGCAAAATTATGGTATGGTGTCGTAAACCCAGAACTAAAGGTGTCATAATTACGAATTCAAAAGAGTCCCTTTTGCTATTTCATCTAGTATATAAGTGTAGATGAAAATTGTGACAGCCAGCACAAAACTAGTCACTTTTACGCACAAGAGTCTAGATAAAACTGTCAAATTTTGATGTTCTTCGTGAACCAGGGTAAGTCTTTAAGACTTAAACCATTAAATGGTAATGATAATCATTATCATTCCATACTTGCTGTAACACAATGACATTGATTATAACAAAGGAAATGAAAGACTATTTCACATGAGAGTCAATCTCCATGATTCATTTTTCAAGCATAGCACCATTGCAAAGCAATGCCGTTTGTATGGAGAACATGTGTAAACTGATAAGAAATTCCGTAGGCAAAAAATCACAATCCTTCCTTTTCAATTTGCAAGTAATTGTAGGATTCAAATCCAAAGGGACATAATGGAAAGAGAAGAAAATTTCAAAAGTTTACGAGCCCAAGCATCTTAGAAAGAGAAAGGAAAAAGAAGGAAAGCATTTGGAAGTACAATTCCATTGCATCAGAGAATCAGATACCCATGTTAGAAAAGATACATAAATGCAGAAAATAGACAAAAAAAAGAAAGAAAGAAACAGCAGTTAAAACACGGCCAAGAAAGTCACCTGAACACAGAACAAAACCCAACAGAAGGAACACAAGGCCATGGACAACCCTTCTATCCATCAACTTCAAACTTCTACCTCTGCTTTGAACAGTGAAATGCTTAAAAGTTCAAACTAGAGCAGCATCATGACCTCGTTGAAAAGAAGGGGAGGATTTTGGCACCCATCATGCTAAATATATAGTAAATAATCTTGAAGACAGAAAAAGAGAGGCATAGGAGGAGGGAAGGGGAGGTGGAAGAAGGCTTACAAAGAGGAGAGAGAGAGAGAAAGGAAAAGAGGGAATTGTTTGGAATTTAAGCATGGAGGGTGGGTTGAAGAAGTGAGGAGAGTAATGATGGTGATGATATACATCTATGTATGCGCAATTTCGCTTTTTCTTCTGTGCTCCGACTTTTGGAACTTGAAAGGACTAAATTTAGTACCCCCCCCCCCCCCCATTGGCCTGAGGTAGCAGAGAAACCTTAGTACTAGTGACTTCGTGGGCCTCCTCCTGTATCTTTCTTACTCGCTTCAATTAGTCTGTCAAAGTTATCCTTTGTTACTCTAGTAATCTTAGGTGGCGGAACAGTCGAGAAATAGACGCAAAAAGTTAAATAAAAGTTAAACGAGATTTTTTTTTAAAAAGAGCAATGAGTGCAAATCTTCGTAACTTTACAATTACTATACAAAATTGTGGTTGCAAACTTTTTTCATCGAGCAACTCATTATAGGTTCGGCTTTAGGTGACCAGATGAGTGGGTGAGTTGCGTTTGGATGCAGGGGTAAGATTTATGGACTTGGTTTTAAAGGGGCGAATGTACCGTCTTCACTTGTTTAGTTATCGATTAATTATCTCATCCATACACGAGCTTGTTTGACCCACATTTATCCATTAACTTAACAATGACTAGGTTCAGTCCCGTCAATATTCTCCTTGATTTACAATTAATTTTCATTTTTCACTTTCACTTTGTTGTCCATCCTTTTCTTCTTATCTCCTTCAATTTTTCACTTGGCACCAGAAATTGATCACCGCCTATACCATACAACAAACAACAATTCTTATCCCTCTGCCTCCAATCTATATCTATATCTTTACATATATATAAAAGCACGTATGAACTGAAATGGTTAATCTTTTCTTTTCTTAAAATACTATTTTCTAATTGATATTTCCATAAAAGATAGAGTTTTATTTAAAAATGAAGGTGTTTTGGACTGTTCATAGGATATCAAGCATCTTTCCTTAAAATATCATTAATTGAATATATGTTTTTATTAGAGTTAAGGATTGTTTTGATTTTTAATTAAAAACTTTTCTTTTAATTAAATACCTATTTTTAATAAGTGTTTTAAAAAATAAGAATTTTTTTTGCTTTTCATATAATATCATGTCTCTTTCGTTAAATTATCTTTATTGGAATATATGCTTTTATCTGAGTAAAGAAATCTTTTGACTTAAACTATAACAGAGTTACTTTCTCCGTCATATTCGATTAAAGAAAACAACTTATAGTTTCTATAGAGCCTTTTTCAAAAAATATAATATATCTAAACTAAATTCAATATATTGACAGAAATTCAATCTTTTCTAATTTTGTATTTCGTATGTCTATGTTGATGTGTATGCTACATATTTGAATTATTCTGCATGTATATAGATTTCAATACATTGAATTAGAGTGTTGTTAAAAAAATAAAAGTGTATTTGAGCATCTTTCCTTAGAATATCCTTATAGGAATATATATTTTAGTTAGAGTTTAAGGACTTTTTTGTCTTTTAGAAAGAAAAAAAAATTACAAAAACCTATAAGACCACCCTTGAACTCCTCGTGATTTTTTATTACTGAAAAAATTTCTATCAAAACTTACTACTTCCATTCACGTTGAAGCTAAACTAGCTCAAGCTGTTACATCTTTTCTATCAATTTCGATCAATAAAAATAACTTGCAGAGAATATTATTTTTATAGCCTTCAAATATAAACATAATCTACTTAAACTAGATTGAATATTTTATTAGAAACTTATTCCTTTTTAAATTTTGTGTTTCAGATTTGTATGTTGATGTGTATGCTACAAATTTTAATTATTGTGCATGTATATATATTTCAATGTAAACATTTGTGTACATTGAAACTATCATAAAACTGAAGTTTAATTTTAGATTTCAATTACAGACATATTGGTGTAAGAAAACTACAGTAAAACTGGAGTTTCTTTAGAAAATTTTAAATGCATAAGAATTGATATTATTATACAATTTTGTTCCTAATTATAACTTGAGTTCGTGATAAGTACATAAATCCTATATTCATACTAGAGTTATTGAGGTACCATTATTTCATGACAACATATCCTTTATGTGGTTATTGTCTTTCTATGATGCATTGTATCCCAATGTATCATATATTTACATGATAACATGTTTCATATATATGGATATTGTCTTCACATATTTCACTCTTATAAAGTGATAGGATTAGATGAACCTCAATTAATGAAGACTCTAATTTATTTCGACTCAAATGATTAATAACTTTTTTTAACTTGAAAACTCTCAAGTTTTTATATGCAAGGGGTTAAATAACTACATACTCTTTTTGCTGTAAATATTCTTTTTAAGTTAAAAAGTTTTCTAAATATTTTGACTTTTTAGATGGTGAGGCTAAAATACTACTGTTTTGGCTCACTTTAAACATTTTGACTCTAAAGAGGTTCATTAATGCATTTTTTTAGTGACAAAAGACTATTAATATAACCAAAATGGGTAAGGATCTCGCCCCAACGTACAAAATAATCTTAAGCGATTAAAATGGCTACAGTTTTTTCATTAAACATACCCTTTTAGAAATAAAAGGTTTACTAAAAAGTTTATTTTTACTTTTAAGAAGGTGAGTCTAAACTATAATATTTTTAGTTAATGATAAACAATTTGCTGCTAAAGAGGTTAAAAGTTCACTAATGCATCTGTAAGTGACAGAAATGTAGGAGTAGATTTAACCCAATTGTATAAATATGATACTAAGTGTCTGTTCACCTTTAAAGAAAACATTATCAAAACATAACCTTAAAACTTATCAACATCAAAATCGATAAAATGAGCACATTAATTATCCTTACCTCTTAGAGAACATTTCCTAAGTCTACGTATCATATTTTTTTATATATAAATTAAGGTGTACTAGCTATTGCCTCTATTAACTTTTGCATATAACTACATTTATTGACATATAATAAAGCCAGAATCTCTACAAGTTCGACTAAGCCTTCTTTTTTCAACTTTTATGATAAGTTTATTTGTTAATTTGTGTTTGGTAAAACAGTGGGTCTTATAATTTTGGGACTCATGTCCTCGAGGTTAGGGTGAATTATAGTCAATTATATCAAATTTTAAAAGGTAAAGCCATATTAATCCGTTAAAAAATTATTTTTTTGGTTATGTCGATACGTACTTTTTAAATGTTGATATTCCCTTCATTTTGTATCTACAAGGTATATACAATATAACATTTTACAAATCCTAATTTTTAAAATTAGGATTTTAACCCAAATATATTCCCCCCCCATCCCATCACCACACCTTCCTCATCAAGCACTCAGCGTGAAAGTCGGCAAACTGACTCAACCTCGCTAACCACATCATCCCAGCACCGGCGAACGCCGGTGGTGGAATGCTACTCTGGTGGTAGTTAATGCGGCAGTTGTCGTGGTGTTGCGTAATAGTTTGATGCAAACAATAAATTTTATACATCTTCTTCCAAATTTTAAATCCCAAATCCAAATTTTCATTTCTGATCATTTGGTTTGTTGAGTTGTGATGGTTTGTTACAAGTGAGTAGAATGAGAAAGCCGTGACAGTTGATTGGGGTAAGAAGGCTGAAGAAAAGTGAAATCTAAAGAACACAATAATTGTGGGATGTGATTGTGGCTGTGGTTGTGGCCGATGGGGGGAGGGGGGAGGGGCGGTGCGTGTGTGTGTGGGTATGTGTGGGTATGTGTGCATATCGTCTATGTGTGTGTTGGAACCCAAAAGTCTAAATGGATGATGGTGGTGGTAGTGGTGGCGGGGCTGTATGGGTGAGATGAATGGATGATGAATGATATTTGAAGAATTACATTCCTAAGTAACGGGCATTTTGATTTTTACATCCTTTCAGAATTTTCTTTTGGTCAACGGACATAAGTGTTATTTATTCCAACAAATGGGCATACTTGTATTATACCTAACCTCAAGGTCATGGATATAATTAACCCTATAGTTTTCTTAATTAACTCTCAAAACCTTATGCCATAGGTATTATGTTTTTTCTCCTTTTTTATTTTGATGATACATGTCTTTATCTAATGAATGATCTAAGTTACAAATTATTCTTGATGAAATTTTGTTGAATTTTATTTATATTAAAACTGTAATGCATATATATATATATATATATATATATATATATATATATATATAGGGAGAAAGACGTAAGTTTGTGAACATTATTAAAGTTACTTAGTTCATTACCACTATCTGATATCAACTTCACACATACATTTTGTAGTATGGATTTCAAATAGACACACACACACACACACACACACGTGTGTGTGTATATATATATATATATATATATATATATATATATATATATATATATATATAGTTTGTGTTAAAAATAGAAAACTTAAGGCAAATATATGCTAAATTACATCTACAACTAATAATAGCCTTATTTTACTATTACGATGAACAAAGTCATGCTAGATAAATATAAAAAAGAGTTTTAAAGTACACTATCAAGAGAAACTTAAATTACACTATAAATTTTTTAATTGAAAAGTAAAAAAAAGAAAGTATAATTAAGATTAAGCATCGTTTTAGACAAATCGCATTCGAATATTAGAACTTAAAGATAGAAAAAGTTGAAAAAGACTTGCTTTGTACTTTAATCCTAAAATAAGAGATACATGAAACTTATACTCCCTTCATAATAAATAATTTGATCATATTTGACGCACGTTTATTTAAGCTATAAGTCTTATTTTATGAGTTTCTCATTCTATCTCAAGAGAGAGAGGGGCAGGACAAAATTGATTCAGTAGAGAAAAATGGGTTGGTGAATGACTAAATGTGGAGAGAGAAGTAGAATAAAAAAATATCAACAAAGGGTAAACATGTAAAAACGGCTACAAAATCTTTTTTAATTTGAAAATTAATCAATTTTTTAAGACAGTCCAAAAAAAATCAATTTTTTTTTCTTGAGATTGATAGAGTTGTAGAATAGATCATCACCAAAAGCAAATAAATTGTAAGGGATATTTTGATCCCAATAATAATTATAACAAAATCATAAATGGGTAGAAAGAAATATGATAGGTAATGAATGATACTGAACATCATAAGTAATTATATTTTAGTAGTGATACTTGCAGGAAAAAGTGTCAAAACTCTAAAAGTGAATGGTAAAAAAACTTTAAGAAGATTATTAAAAGCTAGGGCCGCTAAATTTGTTACTTAAGCAGTTCAACATCTATATGTGTCTTGATAGATCTCTTCAGCTTGATTGATTCTTGATTTATTAATAATAACTTCTTCATGTTAGACACTTTATTTTAGATAATCCTTTTTAGGTTGGTTATATATATATATATATATATATATATATATATATATATATAGCCGATCCACACCCACCGGTATAAAATAAAATTTCTCCACCAAACCGATACAAAGAGTAGCGGTTGGCATTATTGATTGCAAATACACAACCGCAACACTTTGTTACGGTTGCGCCCCCCCCATGGACCCCCTCCCCCTTCCCCCTTCCTCCCTTCCCCCCGTCTCCCCCCCACCCCCCACCCCCTGCCCAACCGCAACAAAGAGTTACGGTTGGCCCCCCTTCACCCACGTGGTGTCCCCCTTCCCCGCCACGTGGCCTTCCCCCTTCCCCCATCCTCCCCTCGGCCGTCACGTGGCCTCCCCCTTCCCCCCATGGCCCCCCGTCCTCCCTTCCCCCCATGGCCCCCCCCATGCCCCCAACCGCAACAAAGTGTTGCGGTTGGCCCCTTCCCCCGGTCCCCCTTCCCCTTCCCCCGCCACGTGTCCCCATCCCCCTCTCCCCCCGCCACATGGCATCCCCTCCCCCCGCCACGTGGCCCCGTCCCCCCACCATGCCCAACCGCAACACTTTGTTGCGGTTGGCATGCCAACCGCAACAAAGTGTTGCGGTCCCCCACGTGGTGTCCCCCCCCCCCGTGATGCCCCCCCATGGCCCCCCCTTCCCCCCGTGATGCCCCCTTCCCCCTCCCGTGATGCCACGTGGTGTCCTTCCCCCTCACTCACGGATTTTTTTTCTGTTTTCTTTCTTCTCTTTCCTTCGCTTTTTTCTCTTTATAATCCCTCCTCCCCGAACCCTTTCTTCCACTCTCCATCATCTTTATCAACTATCTTCATACTCCATATCTCACCTACAACAATACAAACAAAAAAAATTTACGCTAGAAGCTCGGTGGATAACCGCTAAAAGATCGGTGGATTTTTCTTTAAATATATCAAGTCAAAACAAGTAAGTATTTTTTGGGTTTTCTTGTAATTCAATTCAATGTTAATTTCAAAGTTCAAAAATAGTCATTGTAGACTCAAATTGAAGATAACAAAAAATACAAATTAAAGGAAACAAAAATCAGATCAATCCGAGATCGGATGAGCGGTATTACATTTATAGATTCCAAAATAGCAATTTTTTAGGGCGTCTAAATTAAGATTTTTCATGAATTTATAAAAATATCTAGAGCTAGATTTTGCCAAAGTGCGAAAATGAGACCCTAGTTATTTTTAAAAGATCTATATCAGGGAAAAATTTCAGATTTTTTCAAATACTGGAAAGGGGTTAACTGATACGGGGAATCTTGAAACTTTGCACTGTAATTTAAAATATCAAGCCAGCGCGATTTCGCGCGAAACTTTTATGAGAACCCTAGGATGTTGGGAAGTTCCATCCCCCAGGATTTTGGGCCACTCCAAAGTCGTTAGCTATTTTTTTGGCCGAACGGGCTTTTAAGCGCTCGATCCGGACACCTGTTCGGGATTTTTGGGCGAAAAATCCGTAGAATACTTTTTAGATCAAGAATGAATTCGGGAAGCTTAAAATAGCATTTCAATGCACTTTTGAGCTCGTTCTGATGCCAGGGGCATTTTGGTAATTTGCCACCCCGAGAGGGGTATTTTGGTAATTTTACGGTGTTAAGTTTTTCAAAGGACTTTCTAGTCCAGAAATGTAAGTAAAACACCTGAAAGGTTGTTTTGAAGCTGGTTTGGGGCGTTAGGGTGATAATGAACCCCCGGGGGCATTTCGGTAATTTGCCGCTCATCGGGGGTATTTTGGTAATTGAACATTGTAAAATTTTTCGCAACTGGAGGAAAGAGTCTTTATTTTTATTTTATTTAATTCTATGACTTGTTGAGAATGATATAATTTTTATTTTTTAGATTTCAGTATAAATATGGATGCAACTGGAGGAAATACTTTTTGTGAAGATTCTGATCCACCTTACTTGGGTCAAGTTTTTCAAACACTGGACGAAGTTGAAGCATACTATAGAGCATATTCGAAAACGATAGGTTTCGGTATTAGAACTAAGACTACTAGAAAACGGGCGAATACAGATCAAATTTGTGGAAGACTATTTGAGTGTCATAGAGGAGCACCGTATGTACCCCCGGTTGTTCGGATCAGTGACGAAGGGCCATCAAGACAAAGAAAACGCGACACATTTCCGGGTACTGGCTGCAAGGCCCATGTGTATGCAGTACACCGAAAAAATGAAAACCATTGGGTTGTGACGGGAGTGGAGTTGAGCCATAATCATCAGTTGATGACCCCTAGTAAGATTGGTCAAATTCATCAACACCGAGAAATAAGCGCGGCACACAGACAACTGATATTTACAATGGCCGAGGCTAAAATTCCACCTTCTAGAATGATGGGGGTTTTCTCAAGCCAGTCTGGGGGGATTGACAAGTTGAGTTTCAACGAAGTAGACCTTCGAAATGAACTTCGTGCTCAGAGGAGAGAGTCTTTCGGTAAGAGTGATTCTCAAGCTACACTTGATATCTTCAGGCACCTTCAGAGTGAGAATTCTGGCTTTTTCTATAGTCTCCAACTGGATGATGAGAACCGCATTAGTACTATATTTTGGGCGGATGCCCGTTCTAGAGCTGCTTACCAAAATTTTGGGGATGTTGTGACGTTTGACACCACATACCGCACAAATAAGTACTCTATGCCTTTTGCTCCGTTCACCGGGGTGAACCACCACTATCAGTCAATCTTGTTTGGCTTTGCCCTGCTTAGGGATGAGACGGAGGAGTCATTTACGTGGTTATTTGAAACGTGGCTTAAAGCAATGTATCATATTCCTCCAAAGACCATCATCACCGACCAAGATCTGGCAATGAAAAATGCAATCGCTAAGGTCCTTCCAGATACTCACCATGGCCTGTGCACATGGCACATAAGCAACAAATATCCCGAACGGCTTCACAATGTATATGCAAACCATCCGACATTCAAGACTGACTTTAATACATGTGTGAAGAAATCGTTGACGGTAGACGTGTTCGAGGAGAGGTGGGCCAAGTTAATGGATGACTACTATTTGCACAATCATGAATGGTTACAATCGTTGTATGAGATCAAGACACAGTGGGTCGGTGCCTACACCAAGAAGTTTTTTGCAGCCGGAATGACTACGACCTCGAGAAGCGAAGGTATGAATGCATTCTTTGATGGGTACGTAGGCCATTCTTCAAGTATAACAGAGTTCGTACTAGAGATGCAGAAAGCCCTTGACAAGCAATTTTTCCTTGAGAGAGAAGCCGACGCGGCTACAGTTTACAGAGAAAGAGCCATAGTAGTTTTTTCACCTTTGGAGGCTCATGCGGCTCAAGTCTATACCAAGGAAATGTTTAGACAGTTTCAAGAGGAACTACTAAAGTCGAATCAATATAGCATGACAAAGTTGCACGAGTATTCCACCAGAGTGATCAAGGTTTATGCTTTGACAAATGTGACGAATTTCGCCAATCCGTGCTCTTCGTCGGCTCCGAGGAGCAGAAGACATTTTACCGTAGCAGTTTGTATGGACACCGGGTTGGTTAATTGCAACTGTCAACTGTTTGAGCATAAAGGTATACTTTGTCGACACGCGTTGAGGGTTTTTAGCGCCAAGAATGCTCGTGAAATCCCTCCACAGTATATCTTGGAACGGTGGACGAAGGAAGCCAATAGAGTCCACGGTCACATTCCTTACGTGCCCAATGTTTCAGTTGATTTCGAGCAATCTGAGACGCTGCGATATAATCACCTTTGTAACATCATGCACGGTTTATCATTGGATGCAGCGTCAACATTTGATGGGTACAGGTATCAAGTTGAAGCAGCCGCACGGGATAAGGCTAACCTTGCACAGTTTAGGATGGCATTACCAGAAAGATGGGACACTCCGACTAGTCGGACGACTCCAGCCGGTAGATTCAATCGAGCTTCACAGCCAGTCATTGACGGCACTAGCCTGCAAGGTGAGGAGGACGACATTTTTGATCCAATTATTTCTCAAACAAAAGGGCGAAAACGAGCAATACGCATGAAGAATCCGATTGAAGAAGCAACGGGTCAAAAAAAATTGCGAAAGTGTGCGTTGTGTAATAAGATGACTGATCATGACAAGAGAAACCATTATAAAGTGTTAGGTATCGAACCTGGCAGTATGGTCGAGGAGGACGATGATGATGATCAGTGTTAGGGTTAATGTTTCAGTTGTATAAATTGAACTTTTATAATGTTTAAATTTGTGATTTGGTTTGTGGAATCATAGCTTCCGAAAAATTACGTAATTTTTTTTGTCATTTTTTTTTTGCTCATTGAACCTTAGGCGTGCTAGTTAGCCCATTTGTATCAATTTCGGAAAAAACCGAGACACGTTATTTTTTGGGTTTTCCTAGGAAGGGCCTGTTCGGGCACACTTTAGGACCCAATTCATAACTTCCGAAAAATTACGTAATTTTTTTTGTCACTTTTTTTTTGCTCATTGAACCTTAGGCATGCTAGTTAGCCCATTTGTATCAATTTCGGAAAAAATCGAGACACATTATTTTTTGGATTTTCCTAGGAAGGGCCTGTTCGGACACTCTTTAGGGCTCAATTCATAACTTCCGAAAAATTACGTAATTTTTTTTTGCTCATTGAACCTTAGGCGTACTAGTTAGCCCATTTGTATCAATTTCAGAAAAAATTGAGACACATTATTTTTTGGGTTTTCCTAGGAAGGGCCTGTTCGGGCACACTTTAAGACCCAATTCATAACTTCCGAAAAATTACGTAATTTTTTTTGTCACTTTTTTTTTGCTCATTGAACCTTAGGCACGCTAGTTAGCCCATTTGTATCAATTTCGGAAAAAACGAGACACATTATTTTTTGGGTTTTCCTAGGAAGGGCCTGTTCGGGCACACTTTAGGGCCCAATTCATAACTTCCGAAAAATTACGTAAATTTTTTTGTCAATTTTTTTTGCTCATTGAACCTTAGGCACGCTAGTTAGCCCATTTGTATCAATTTCGGAAAAAACCGAGACACGTTATTTTTTGGGTTTTCCTAGGAAGGGCCTGTTCGGGCACACTTTAGGGCCCAATTCATAACTTTCGAAAAATTACGTAATTTTTTTTGTCACTTTTTTTTGTTCATTGAACCTTAGGCACGCTAGTTAGCCCATCTGTATAAATTTCAAAAAAAACCGAGACACATTAATTTAATTTCAAACCTTAATATCCAAAATCCAACAATAGTAATAATAAACACATACGAACGTCTACTACATCTCAGGATAATGGTAAGGAAGGCGTCTAGCTACACCCTTTTTCAGCTCCCAGGCTATCCTATATCTAAACGTCAAGGCATCGTTTCGAGACCACTTTTCATATTCGAGCACATCTGAGCGAGCTATGTAGTCCATGTACTTGAGGACGTAAATCCCGCAATCATGACTGTTATATTGCTTTGGTCGGTTTTCTATCGTCACGACCGTCCAAGGATCTATCATGGTTTTGCTCGTGATGGCTTCCCCCTTAAAATGTCGACACGCTAGTGGAATGATAGTAGTCTGCATCCAACAATAAAAAAGGTTATCAAGCCTATGTAACAAGAAGAATAGACTATGAGCGAAGGTCAAGATATAAACTAACCACCGCATTGATGTACGTGGAGTACATCTGCGCCAGCTGCTGACCAGGTCCGTCTTCCCTTAGGCTATCGTATATGTGGACCACTTTATTCTCTGGAAAGAGAACTAATAGGAAGAAGTGGCTTGCATGAAGAGCAGGTAGCATGATTAGGTTCGCATCAGCTGCGTGACATTGATAGTCCGCGTTCAAGTAGGAAAGCACGTTTGCAGATGGTCGCCATTCACCCTTGCTTGTCCCTCGCTTCCTCCTCCATTCTGTGAACTCCTTCATGCTATTCACCATGAAGGGGATAACAAAAGAGGCATACATGTTGAGCTTCAAAGTTTGGCAGGGGTTATAATTTAGCTCTCTAACACGCAGCAGATCTATATAAGCGTCAATGAGAAAATTTGAAATATCTGTGTTCGGCGCCAACAGTCTTAGATCTGAGTGAGCTAGGAATGAAGCAACAGGAAAGTCTGCTGTAGCGATTGGCTCATGCCCAAAGTAGTGCCGGTCGATCCAATCCCTTTTGGCCGGACTCAATGGCTTCGTCGGTTGTCCTTTATCCGACCGGATGCTTGGGCGCGATGCCTGGATTCCTACTTGGGTCACTTGAATCTGGGGCTGAGAGTCGTACGCGTCAGGAGGCAAGCGAGTAGACGGCTCCCACACCTGACTCTGGGGCTGATAGTCGTACGCGTCAGGAGGGAAGCTTGTAGACGTCTCCCACACCTGACTCTGGGGCTGATAGTCGTACGCGTCAGGAGGCAAGTGACTAGACGGCTCCCCTTGGTAACCCCGGTACGCAAGACTAAAGTTTTGAACTTCAGTCTTGTACCTCTCAATGGACCTCTTGAGATTGTCAGGAGCCTGCGCGACAAACCAGTCAAACCCCTCCAGCTGCTTGAACACCTCAGTGCCCTGGTCAACCTAAAAAACATGCATACAAAATATGGCTAATCATTTCAGGCATGGTAGATAAGGTGCGCAAATAAAAATTGAAACAACACTAGCATGACTTACAATGTTCAATGCCCAGAACTGGTCATAGATCTCACGTGGCGCATACGATGTCTTCCTCGCCTGGGAAGGGCGATTCACCCTCGTGCGCGTCACCTTGAGAAACCATTGCAGGTACTCCTCAATGCTGATGCTGTCGGCCTTCAGCGATACAAGGCTATCATATGTTTCTTGCCAGGTATTCCACTGTTGCACCTCGTCGCTCAACAAATTCAAGGCATCAGGCACCTCGAAGTTCGGCCCTCGACCACTCCTGTATGGCCGCATGTCTACAGCGGGTTTTGGTATCCCTTGTAGACAGCCAGCTTGCCTCATAGCTCGATCGGGCATCTGAAACTCACATACTTCGAAGTGAATAAGCGGCACCCGAACCAAACCTGCCAGCACGTACGACACCGGAAGTTGCCAACACCACTCATCCAACCGATGCATCACCTTGCTATATGGCTGCCACGTCACCTGGGATGCATTGAGTATCTCTAGTTCCCCCCGATAGAACTTTAGATGGTGGTGCGGGTCTACCCGTCTCCTCCGGTTGGTCGTAGGCCCCCAGGCCCACACCCTAGGCCACGTCTCATCGAAATATTCCCGCGGTTGTGGACGACCCGTGGGTAGCCTCTCGTAAGACCAAACCTGTGAATGCAAACATTATCTGGAATTAGCACATTAAGAGGCTAGAATATATTGACACGTCAACCAAGAAAATAAATGCTCAAACCTGTAATAGAGTGAGGCAGGCGGCAATGGACTTGGCACCCTTTCTCGTAGCTTTGTGCAGTGCTCGATATAGGTGCGCAAGGACAGCTGAACCCCACGAATACGAGTATACCTCCTCAAGATCCTCCAAGAACACCATATACTTCGGATGCACCGTGTTTTTCGAATGCGTCGGAAGTAATATGGCTCCAATAATATACAGAAGGAATGCTTTCGTATACGTCACGAAATCGTGAGGAGTGTATTCATCCGGTAGCACGCCATACTGCTCTCTCAGCCATTTAAGTTTGATGCCGTTCGTTGTAAGAGCTTCCCTCGGAATTCCCGGAAAATACTGCCTAGCCATCTTCGCTATGGATGCAGACGTTTTGCTCGAAGTAATGGGTTTGCCGTGACATGGGATTCCAAGTATAAATCCGACGTCCTCTAATGTAATAGTCATTTCACCAAACCGGAAGTGAAATGAGTTCGTCTCGCTCCTCCATCGTTCAACTAGAGCGGATATAAGGCAATCGTCGTGTCGAGACCAAATCCCGGGATCGGTGAACATAGATAAATTTTGACGGTGTAATAGTTGTATTTGTTCCTCGTTTAGTACCCACTCATCGTGGTGACTTGTGCTTTGAATTGTTTCCAAAACACCCCTATCGACACCGTCAAATACGTGCCTCGCGACGTGGTCATCGTCATCGTATAGGATTGATGTATCATGAGGTCCGGCGTTGAAATCCATATATCTAAGAACAAAATATAATCGTAAACCAACTTAGTATCCATAATATTTACATTCCAAAACTATAAATGGATCTTTAACCTAGCTTACCAACGCATTAGCAATAGTAATTATCTCATTATTTCAATGTATTAAAATAATTCCTCACTTCTCACAACTCCAAACGCTTAATTACGCTAGTTCCCTAAAATTTAGCGCCAACGTGGTTATTTAGCAATATACCGCCTGATGGCCGCTACAGCCCCAACACCTCAAAACCGCTTTAAAACTACTTTTTAAATGTATTACATCAATTATATACCAAATATTTCCTTTAACAAATTTTAAAGGGGATGAGTTACCAAAACACCCCCAACTTAAGCAAAATACCCCCTTGCAGCTATCGACCCAACAAACATCTCAGAACAAGGGTAAAATAACTTTTCGGGTGTCTTACACTCCTATTATTTCCTCCAGTTGTGTTACAATGTTCAATTACCAAAATACCCCCGATGAGCGGCAAATTACCGAAATGCCCCCGGGGGTTCATTATCACCCTAACGCCCCAAACCAGCTTCAAAACAACCTTTCAGGTGTTTTACTTACATTTCTGGACTAGAAAGTCCTTTGAAAAACTTAACACCGTAAAATTACCAAAATACCCCTCTCGGGGTGGCAAATTATCAAAATGCCCCTGGCATCAGAACGAGCTCAAAAGTGCATTGAAATGCTATTTTAAGCTTTCCGAATTCATTCTTGATCTAAAAAGTATTCTACGGACTTTTCGCCCAAAAATCCCGAACCGGTGTCCGGATCGAGCGCTTAAAAGCCCGTTCGGCCAAAAAATAGCTAACGACTTCGGAATGGCCCGAAATCCTGGGGGATGGAACTTCCCAACATCCTAGGGTTCTCATAAAAGTTTCGCGCGAAATCGCGCTGGCTTGATATTTTAAATTACACTACAAAGTTACAAGGTTCCCCTCAATCAGTTAACCCCTTTCCAGTCTTTGAAAAAATCTGAAATTTTTCCCTGATATAGATCTTTTAAAAATAACTAGGGTCTCTTTTTCGCACTTTGGCACAATCTAGCTCTAGCTATTTTTATAAATTTGTGAAAAACTGTCTAATTAAGTTTTCACCTTTAGCGACAATTACGTTTCGTATTCACATTAAACACACATAGTGTTACACCCTAGGAACACACACAGTGTCTTAAACCAAAATTATTTCCTCCAGTTGTGTTACAATGTTCAATTACCAAAATACCCCGATGAGCGGCAAATTACCGAAATGCCCCCGGGGGTTCATTATCACCCTAACGCCCCAAACCAGCTTCAAAACAACCTTTCAGGTGTTTTACTTACATTTCTGGACTAGAAAGTCCTTTGAAAAACTTAACACCATAAAATTACCAAAATACCCCTCTCGGGGTGGCAAATTACCAAAATGCCCCTGGCATCAGAACGATCTCAAAAGTGCATTGAAATGCTATTTTAAGCTTCCCGAATTCATTCTTGATCTAAAAAGTATTCTACGGACTTTTCGCCCAAAAATCCCGAACCGGTGTCCGGATCGAGCGCTTAAAAGCCCGTTCGGCCAAAAAAATAGCTAACGACTTCGGAGTGGCCCGAAATCCTGGGGGATGGAACTTCCCAACATCCTAGGGTTCTCATAAAAGTTTCGCGCGAAATCGCGCTAGCTTGATATTTTAAATTATAGTGCAAAGTTTCAAGGTTCCCCGTATCAGTTAACCCCTTTCCAGTATTTGAAAAAATCTGAAATTTTTCCCTGATATAGATCTTTTAAAAATAACTAGGGTCTCTTTTTCATACTTTGACAAAATCTAGCTCTAGATATTTTTTATAAATTCGTGAAAAATCTTAATTTAGACGCCCTAAAAAATCGCTATTTTGGAATCTATAAATGTAATACCGCTCATCCGATCTCGGATTGATCTGATTTTTGTTTCCTTCAATTTGTATTTTTCGTTATCTTCGATTTGAGTCTACAATGACTATTTTTGAACTTTGAAATTAACATTGAATTGAATTACAAGAAAACTCAAAAAATACTTACTTGTTTTGACTTGATATATTTAAAGAAAAATCCACCGATCTTCTAGCGGTTATCCACCGAGCTTCTAGCGTAAAATTTTTTTGTTTGTATTGTTGTAGGTGAGATATGGAGTATGAAGATAGTTGGTAAAGATGATGGAGAGTGGAAGAAAGGGTTCGGGGAGGAGGGATTATAAAGAGAAAAAAGCGAAGGAAAGAGAAGAAAGAAGACAGAAAAAAAATCCGTGAGTGAGGGGGAAGGACACCACGTGGCATCACGGGAGGGGGAAGGGGGGGCCATGGGGAAGGGGGCATCACGGGGGGAAGGGGGGGCATCACGGGGGGGGGAGGGGACACCACGTGGGGTAGGGGTGGGGGGACCGCAACACTTTGTTGCGGTTGGCATGCCAACCGCAACAAAGTGTTGCTGTTGGCCATGGTGGGGGGGACGGGGCCACGTGGCGGGGGGATGGGATGCCACGTGGCAGGGGGAGGGGGACGGGGACACGTGGCGGGGGAAGGGGAAGGGGGACCCGGGGAAGGGGCCAACCGCAACACTTTGTTGCGGTTGGGGGCATGGGGGGGCCATGGGGGGAGGGGAGGACGGGGGCCATGGGGGGAAGGGGAGGCCACGTGGCGGCCGAGGGGAGGACGGGGGAAGGGGGCCATGGGGGAAGGGGGAAGGCCACGTGGCAGGGAAGGGGGACACCACGTGGGTGAAGGGGGGCCAACCGCAACTCTTTGTTGTGGTTGGGTAGGGGGTGGGGGATGGGGGGAGACGGGGGGGGGGAAGGGGGAGGGGGGTCCATGGGGGGGGGGGGCGCAACCGCAACAAAGTGTTGCGGTTGTGTATTTGCAATCAATAATGCCAACCGCTACTCTTTGTAGCG
This sequence comes from Escallonia herrerae, assembly GCA_033070095.1. Classification (NCBI taxonomy): domain Eukaryota; kingdom Viridiplantae; phylum Streptophyta; class Magnoliopsida; order Escalloniales; family Escalloniaceae; genus Escallonia; species Escallonia herrerae. The sequence goes on along the minus strand of JAVXUP010003228.1, from coordinate 33,559 downwards.
GTTTGGTGGAGAAATTTTATTTCTCCACCGGTGGGTGTGGATCGGCTCCCATATATATATATATATATATATGCTATCAAAATATAATACATGACAATGGGCGACTCCAATATAAACACTTAATATTAATTATCTCTAAAAACTTTTTTCACTTTTATCATCATACAATCAAACTTGTAGTGTTTCGTGAGAGTTAGATATTTGTGAGAGATGTTTGGACTAATTGCAATGCCAGTATACCTTGGATAACAAGATATAATATAAAAACAATCAAAATTCTGTTTAGCGGCAACTTGATGTGACGAAAGAAATAAGTATGATAAATAGTAAAAAAAATTAGTGATAATTGGCGTGAAAATTTTGGGTTTGAAAGTAAGACCATGTTTTGGGTAATGAACTTTTCACATTATGAGTATTTGATTAGTAGCTAACAACTGATTTGTTATTATCGTTTAATTATAATAGTCGTATTGATTAATTTTAATTTTTTTAACCAAGGTTTAGAATATTTTTATTTCAAATCACTATATATCGTGTAAAATACGTGATCCTTACTAGTTTTTCATAAATGTATGCAAAATCACGTTGTGCTGTCTCATCGATTAGATTCGTCAACAACGGCAAATCGATCCATGACGTACTTGCATTGGAGTCGCTTGAGATATCTAATGGCAGTGTGGATAATGGTTCCCATTTTTTTCCGGAAAGCAGACTTTTATCCGTCTATTGAGGCTGATTCCGTGTGGTAGAAATTTCATTATTGGCTTGAGGTTTAGTTACAATGATGGCGATGGTACAGTGGTGCGACTGTGAAAGTGTAACAAATTTTGGATGGTCTTTGAGCATGGTGGCGGTAGGTTGGGTGGTGGCAATGACTCTAGGGCTTGTGGCAAAGGATAACTTAGCATCTAACCAAATAGTCAATACCATCGAAGATTCTAAAGGGTAAACATACCCTTTTTTTTATGATTATTATGAAGGTATTGTCCTAAAAAGGCTGAGTTTAATAACTAAAAATCGCATAATTGTTCAATGTAATTATCCCTAGTTTTAATTGCCGCTCCGGTACATCTTTTTTTAGTACGTTTATGGACCGAGTCCAAATAATAGAATGCACATATCGCATTCCTGAAGTAACCTGTATGGTGCCCACATTACGGAGAAAGTATTCTGATCATTAACAACTGATTTTATTTTTTTACTTCAGTTTGGTTGGTTGTCGTTGTGTGACCATCCATGAGTACCAACATCATAGTCCCAGGCTCTGTGTGTGTGTGAGAGAGAGAGGCTTCGTCGAATTCTTTCCTTTACGAAAGGAGAAGATAAATATTCCCTGTCTGAACAAACATGGTCCCCTAACGTTCAAGCCATAATAGCCAATAGCATTACCTAATCATGTAATCGACCCACAACAACTCTGAGGCTTCCCAACAGCATGTGATAGGGACCGTCTACATTCCCTTTTAAACCTTTTATAAGATCTTAAGATAGCTGCAATATATGTAAAAGTTAAATTGAGTAAAAGTTGAATTGAGCCCGAAGCAGTCATATATCAAACAAGTAAATTTTGAGAAGACAAGTTAGAACAAAAATAAGATTAAATCAATGTTCACATGTAATAAATACAGATTGAGGCTAAATTTGCACTACTTTTTGACTAGTTCCGCACTCTTTTGTCATTAAATAAAAGATTAGAAAGTGTTTCTAGTGCATCCTTAAGCCGACCAAAAATGTGTGACATGAACTTAGCTACAACCATCTATTCTAGAGATACGCATAAAATCTTAAGTAAAGATCTAACAGTAATGAATTCCTAGAATAAAGATGACAGACCATGTGAAAAACATGAATTATTAATTCCTTTGATTCGCACTCCATTTTTTACAACTTGCATTTTCTCTTTGCTATTAAAATAAAACAATTGTCACTAAAGTCATCAAATGTGCCACTAAATTAAAGATCTTCGGTATCAAAGCTAGAGGTATAAGTAGTGAAAGATATAGTGCGGCAATCAAGTCACTCCAACAAAGTTAACAATCTTATTGTTAAATCTTAAGTAGTACAGACTTAAAAAAGTTAAAGAAGAGCCTGGTTGTTGTATTGTGAAGGCGGCGCGTGCGAACCTATTGCATTGGTATATTTTGTAGGGGCGTAAATCGTTTTAAAGAGAGCGATGTAGTCCGTGCCTCAACCCACTAGTAGTATACTTGTTTCTAAAGTGTTCAAGGTTGATCCTTGGAACCCTTAATGGTACCTCGCATGGTAAGAATAATGCCGCTTTTTAAAGAGGATCGAGGTATCTCATACTTACAACTAAGAGGTAAAAATGTTCTTATGATTTTATTCACAGAATTACATTATGTGAGCTCCTTTTTTTTTTCAAGAACTAAAAAATATATATTTTAAGCGTTATAGTACATGAGTCCTACATGACAAAACTTCGCCATACATGTCAAAAAGCAAAAGGGGAGTTGTGTCATCCGGAGGAAGGAAAAAATTGTTAGATACAAAATGGTTGAGGCTATGCTACTAGATTTGCCTCGTGGTAACCAAAAACAAGCTCGACAGTCAAACGTTAGTCAGGCAGTCGTGGAGGAAGGGGAGGTGCCATTGGTTGCAAGCAGTGGACATGCGGAGAAAGTTCAACAATGTACATGTGAGTCAGGGTTAAGGTCATGAATAACACTAAGTGGGTGCCGAATGGCTAGAAGTTCAGCCAGAACGTTACTAGCAGGGCCAATATGGATAGAAAAACCGCCCAGAATGTTGCCCAGTGAATGCATAGAATACCTCTCATGCTAGCTGGGCTAGGGTTACCCGTAGATGCATCGTCAACATTAAACTTAAGGTACATCAGGGGAGGTGGGACCCAACCAATGTGGACAAGAGAGTTGGGGGGGTTGGGAAAGGGGGGCTACGACCAAGGAGTGGGTAGACCTGGCAAACGGGTAAATCCGGCGGGTACGGGTAATACCCGGTCAGGTCCGGATAAAATCGGTTCGGGTAAAAATTACCCGGCTTTTTATGGGTAGTCATTTCTTGTATCCGTACCCTACCCGGATAGTTCGGATAAATCCGCAGGTCATCGGGCAGGTTCCCAAATTTGTTCTATCTATTTTCATAACCAGTTTTTATTTACCCAAAATAGAATCTATAAACAGCATCACCTTACACTTTATCAATAACCCAGCACAAGCACATGAAAACACACATCGAAGAAAAATACGGGGATGATTCTCCCGTTGATTCCACAAATCAACCACAAGTACCAAATAAATATCAAAACTCGCAGGAAATATCCCACGAACCAACCACTTCAATAATAATAATAACAAACAAAAAGTAATAAATTTAAAACAAAACATAGTAACAGTAGATCTATGATGATGAAAGAGGTCGGCGGAGGTGGTCACGGCTTGACGGCGATATCGATGTAGATGTAGATATAGATGTCGATGTCAATCTGTTGCAGATGTGGGCTTCTCGATCGGCTGCGGATGTACCTTAGATCGGCCTTGAAGAGCGATGGAGCTGAGTGACCTTAAATAAAGTGAGGGCTGAGCGGTTGACGGAGTGACGGTCGCCAGTCGGTGGTGGATCTCGCCGGTCACGGAAGGTCTTGAAGAGTGAAGGGAGCAAGGGGCCGATTTGATAGAGTGAGGAACGAGAGGGCTGACAGAGGGAAGGTCGCCGATCGACGGTGGATCTCCAGTGAGGGGCTACGGCGGCTTGAGGCGGCGTGAGATTTGGGAGAGAAAAGATGAAAATGAAAGGTAGGGTTAGGGAAAGAAGAAAATGTCATTATATATGCACTAAAATCTGGGTAGTCCGGGTAACCCGTATCCGACCCGAGATTACCCAAATTTTGCGGGCTGAATCGGGTACGGGTTTGTTTTTGGTGGGTCTTAAAAACATGTACCCGTACCCAAGTTTTTTGGCTGGGTCAGGGTCTACCCGGGGGTCCGGGCCCTTTTTTGCCAGGTCTAGGAGTGGGTGAGAAAGGCATGAGCATGCAATTTAGCAACGCAGAGGATGGATTGATAGGTAATCGGCTGTTGGCAGAAGATGGCGTTGTTGCGAGCAAGCCAGACATGCCACAAATCGAAGAAAGCACCATTCAGATTACGACCCATATGTAAAGGAGCAGAATGATGGCGACCAGAAGTTGAAGACTTGAGACAGGATTGTAGGTGGCCGGATGGTAAGTGGACAGAAATTCATGCAGTGACTGAAAGTGGGGGCAAGTAGTGAAGAAGTGAGCTGAGTCATCAACTGTAGTAGAACACAGACAGCAACATGAAATGGGTGCTAAGTGATGGAGATAAAGGGTGGCACTGATGGGCAGCCAATCTTGGAGGAGAAGCTAGAGGAAAATATGGATTAGGGGGGGGGGGGCAATTTCCAAAGGTCAAGCCAGAGCACTGAGGGTTAGTGGGGTCAACGTTGCTGAAAGCGTAAAAAATATAGGATGACTTAACAGTAAAAATCCCATGATTAGTAAATTTCCATAGTAGTCAGTCATGTTGTGGGATAAAGGTCAGGGGTAAACCGCGGATGGAAGACAAAATGTCGGGTGGGAGGAAGTTTTCAATCTGGTGCAGGTTTCATTCACGCTGCTGAGTAATAAGTGAGCTAACACAAATATCGGGGAGGGTGGCGTGAAGGTGCAGTGGTACAAGTTCATGAAGGGGGTAGTCAGATATCCATACATCGTTCCAGATGTGGTCAGAATGGCCATTCCCAAATTTGCCAACGGAGACCTATGCTGAGGAGTCACATACCTTCAGCCATTCTGCGCCATGCCCACGATGCGCAAGCGTTAATGGGAGTGCCAAACAGGGAGGAATGGGGAAAATACTTAGCTTTAAAGTCATAGGCCCATAGGGTATTAGGGATTGCAAGAGGGACCAAACTAGTTTCATAAGGAAAGCTTGATTTAAAGTGGAAAAGTCTTTGATACCTAGTCCTCCATCAGCTGATGTTTGGCAAATAGTGTCTCATTTTTATCAAGGCTGGGCATGGGCGGCCGTTACGAGCCCCCCGAGATAAGCAACAAATATGCTAGTTAAACGCAGCTAAAATAGCCTGTGGTAGTTGGTAGGTTTGCATAAGGTAGGTTGGCCGAACCAAAAGTAATGATTTGATTAATGTGGCATGGCCACAACAGACAGAAAGTGCCCTTCCCAAGCCTGGACACATTTGTCTATGGCGGCCTGGAAGATGGCGCGAGTAACACGCCATGTGATGACTGGCAGGCCCAGATACTTGTCATGCCAAGAGGCATGTGGAATTTGAAATATATGTGCAATGGCTCGACACTGGTTACGAAGCAAGTTAGCGAAGAATAGTAGAGAAGATTTTTGAAAGTTAGAGGATGGGCCAGCTGCCGTGCTAAATTCATCAAGAAGTGACAACGCATGTCGAACAGAATCACAATCTGCGCATAGGAAAAGGTAAGAGTTGTCCGTAAAGCACAGTATAGGAACTGCTGGCCCATGATGACTAGATTTGAGCCCGGTCAGATAATGCTTTCGATGTGCTAATTGCACAGATCAAACTAGCATATCCATACAAAGAAATAAACAAATATTGCGAGAGAGGATCCCCTTGCCTAACGCCACGCTCAAGATAAATATGAGAATTGGGGCGACCATTATATGAATGTTTGTAAACGATTTCAAACAGACCGGTTAGGTTACCGGGACATGTGCCTACAACTTGTCAGTTACTTTAGATAGCGACTGTTGATGGCTGTTTAATACGCGTTGGTGACGTTAAATTAGCTGCAAGGAAACTTGTTGAATGTGTTTGTAAAAATATCGCTAATTTTATTGAACAAGGCTTATTTGTCTTAATAGAGCATTATAACATCTTACTGTAACAATACCTGCGGAAAATTTTAACCGCTAAGTAATAAAATGAAGGGCAAATCTCAAAACTGTACCCTTAATTTTACTTACAGTATAGCTTTATTACCCACCTTCAAAGGTGCGCTAAAGAAGTACCTAACTTTGAGAAAACATACCAAATCAGTACCTCGGCTGACGGACGACAGATGCCACTAAAAAGTCCGAGGGGTAGGACTGTCATTATGAAAAAAGAGAGTTTTATACTTTCTTTTTCCTCTCTCTCTCTCTTTCTTTTTTACTCTATCTTCTCTCTCTTCTTCTTCAAGTCATGGACATACACATTGAAAACAAAATTTCTCACACAATCCATGTACTTTCTCTCTCTTTTCTCTCCCTCTTATTCTGACAAAACTAATGGAAATTGATGTTTAAAGAAATTACAGAAATTTATCTCTTAATAAAATTACAGACTTAAATTGTTGCTGAATCTCTCTCCTCTCTAAAATTGCAGGCTAAAGCGTCATGCCAAAACTGAAACCTTCCATTTTTTAATGTTTGATTAGGGCTGTGACTTTGTGTTGAACTTTATGGTTTTATCCAACCAAACCCAACCCAACCCAATAAAAATTGAATTTTTATCCAACCCAACCTACCTAAGTATAATAAAGTGGGTTAGAATAGGCTAAACTTATATAATAGTGGGTTATTTGGGTTGGCCTTTTAAAACCTATTTGGTAAAAAGTCATATTTTTTAACCACCACCACTGCTGGCCGGCACCACCATCCCCTATAGCAGTCGCTGCCGGCCATCGCCGGCCACCATTGCTGCCGGCCGTCGCCTACCACCGCCACTGGCCTTGGAACGCCTCGACCACAGCCTCCGACCACCACCTGTGCTATCAGCCATGCAAGCCACCACCGTTGAACATCACCCCACTGCCAGTGGCCACCGCCGATGGCTGCCGTCGTCGACTACTGCCGACTACCACCTCCGCCGTCGGCCACCACCGCCACTGTCAGCCACCATTTCTGCCGCCGGCAGCCAAAACCTCGGCGGCTACCGCTATCGCCGGCCACCACCATTCCACTTTTTATTTAAATACAAAACTTATTTAATCTATTTTGATTGACCCATTGAAACCTAAAAAAGCCCAGTACCCCAATTTATTCAATTGTTCTTGGGTTAAAGCTCATTGGACTTTTTATGCATATCGATTTTTTTGGGGTTTGGTAAAAGACCAACCCAACCCAACCCATTCAAGTTATACCCTTATGTTTGATGTAAATGAGCAATCAATATATTTTGGTAAGTGAAAAGCAAAAGCATTATAGGTCTAGAACACAAACATTATCAAATACATATTTGCAATCAGGCTCAACTAAGCACATCAGCAATTACAAAACAAAAGGGGAGAAATCTAAAAGATGGGATGTAAGTGAGAAGGAATGATTTGACAAGGTGTAAAGTTTGAAACTCAGTGTAAACACCAGTGCAAATATGGAAAAGAAGAACAAGTCAAACACACCCTTGACCGTGCAGGAAGGGATATGAAAATCATCTATTAAGGGCCAGATTGAAATGGCAAGCTGACAAAGTATGGAGAAGAATGAAAGGGATGGAGGATCGAGGGTGGTGGTGGCATGGTGGTTGGTGTGGTATGGATAGGAAGAGGAAGAAGAAGGAGAGAGAGATGGGGGGTATGGGTGTGTGTGTGTGTATGAGAGAGAGAGAGAGGGAGGGAGGGAGGTGTAACTTTAATGTGTGTGTGTGTGTGTGAGAGAGAGAGAGAGAGAGAGAGAGAGAGAGAGAGAGAGAGGGAGGGAGATAGAGGGAGGTGTAACTTTTATGTGTGTGGAGAGAGAGAGAGAGAGAGAGAGAGAGAGAGAGAGAGAGAGTACAGTAAGTTCAATTAATCAATTTGCATTGAGAACGTAAAAAAGGATGGTCCACGTAATCACTTGGACTGGTTTTACCATATTTTTTTCATAATAACGGTCTTACCCCTTGACCTTTTTAACGGTATCCGAAATCCGTCAGCCGAAATGCTGCTTTGGGTCATTTTTTCTAACTTAGGTACTTCTCTGACGTACTTTCAAAATTGGGTACTAAAGCTGTACTTGGAGTAAAGTTGAGAGTACAGTTTTAGAATTAGTTTAAAGAAGAATTAGTGATAGATGTTTGATAAATTACCGTACAATTGGAATCATTTATTCCAAAAAAGATTCTTAACTTTGTATTTTACCTTTATCTTATAAAACTTTTTGACAAAAAAGGTTCGATGGAGAGTGGGAAATAGACATCTCAAACAAGTCTTAACCCACACACAGCCTCGCAAAAGGGTGCCTAACCTTTGGAGGGTGGCAGAACCTTATATCCTGCTAGCCAAATTCATGGAGTTATGATGTAGGAACTATTTTTGCTTTTATTTTTTTCTGAATGGTAAAAAATTCAGCATCAAATTAACATTCTAGAGTTTCTTGAGATGATTTATAACAAGTGAGAGGCTGTTTTCGTTGCCTTAGATGCTATCAACTTGCTCATGCGACAATAAAATGTTAGTAATTGTCATCAAAAGAATGTAGCGACAAAAATTGAATTAACATTCTAGAATTTCTTGAGATGATTTATAACAAGTGAGAGGCTGTTTTCATCGCCTTAGATGCTATCAACTTGCTCATGTGACACTAAAATGTTAGTAATTGTCATCAAAAGAATGTAGCAACAAATATAGAATGAAAAACATATAAAGAAGGAGAAATAGCTAGCATCTCCACTATAGCCAAAGATATATAGATAATGAAGAAAATTAACTTCCATGTAGCTAGAGCCCCTAATAAACCAAACGGTTCTATAGTACTTAATAGCAAAACTGTCCCTTTTCTAAGACTTCTCTTTAAAAGCCGTCGTGCTTTTCCCTTCCTTTCATCCTTTTTCTCCCTTCTTTCCAGGGGCTTTAGGTCTTTGCTTTCCGCCACTGTTTTAATAATATTATGTGTTAAATCCCCAAACTAGAGTTCTTCTCTCACGTTATTGTTTTTTAATGATTATATGTGTTATATCTCCAAATTTGGATCATCAATTGTACAACATTTTGACTGTAACAAAAAAACGTCACTACGTATATTACACTGACAAAAGATTGTCACTATAATAATTTTAACAACAAAGACAAAACACTTTTAATAATAATCTTTTCTCACTAAAAATGTTACATTACAGATGATATACAACAGATTATACTTATCCTATATCTCCTAATTAAAGTTCTTCTTTCTCGTTTGTTTGTTTCAATAATTTTACGTGTTATATCTCCTAATTAAAGTTCTTCTCTCCTTACACGAGTAAAGGTCAGTTGCTTGTTCTCTTACGGTGGCGAAGGACGTTGGTGTGTTAATGGAAGACCTGTCGCTGCCTGACTGCTTTTCTACTCTTTGGTAGTCAGGGAGTTTGGAATTTCATTTGTAAAGCTTATATATGTGGTATGCAAGGCCTTTGTCTTACTATTTAGTTTTTCGACACTGTATATATCTCTTGATGCATTGTCTTTCGTATTGAACGCTATAATAACATACTGTTGTTTAAATAAAAATAAATAAATAAAACGAAATGAATCTACTACCATGTAGAGTTAAGGGAAAAACTGAGCGCATACCTAATTAAAGTAAATTATTTGTTAAACCAATGTAGGAGGGCAAACTTCAATTTTATACAAGAGAAATACTATTTATTACATCAATGTAGGTATATGAATCAATACCACTAAAAAAGAAAAGATCCTATAATAAGCAACCATAGGCTACCTAATCTCAGTCTTGATTCATTGACCATTTCGGATGAACCGTTGTATCGAAAAGAACATAAGTTAAATTAGCATATGTGATTTCACACTACACTTAGAGCATCACTAAACTCTAGGCATAGGATTTGGTTCGTGAACGAGAAACTAGACTCTAGTAGCCGTTTCCCGTACTTGTTATAAGAGATTAGTGTATTGAAGGCTCAGAATAATAAGGACCCTTCCTCGGAATTTTGAGAATACTTTGCACGGTATGCTCCGGAACTACTACGTGTTACATGGTAGATGTTTAAAGTTTAACATTGGTACCAAAACATGATTACTTGTTGATTTGCGTTCTAACATATTAGTATAGTTTATCTGTATGTTGCGATTTTTTTCAATTTGCATGAATGAGACCCATCAAGAAAAGTTCAAAATTTTGGAGCATGTTATCCTAAAAGAATTATATGAATTTGTTCCCCTGTGCCTAAGGATGGACTCTATGAAGTTCGTGATCATTGGATGCATAATTTGTTAGAAATCACAATTTTAATTTTTTTTCAGTAAATAATTTTTCCTTATTGAGTTTTGGAGCTCAAATTCGATGCATGATTTTATCGTTTTTGATTGATACAGAGTTAATTTATGTTGCAAAAGCTTTCCAACGATATATAGCACACATTATTTGGCTTAAAAATAAGAGGAATATGGCCTCCGGAAGTTGGCCTCGTGGCTCGATAGCTGCTAAAAAAGATTAGGTTTATTTTAAGAAGCTGAACAGTGCCTAGCCACCACGCGAGCCAACTGAGCCGCTATATGCAAGCCAAGCCAAGCATGCACGGCAATTCAAGCATCACGCCACGTGCGCCATGTAACACCCCAACATTTTTAAATGAATTTAAAAAAAACTTTTTAGCAACAAATATTTTTTAACTCTGATACTTTTATCTAGCGACAAAAATTTGGCTAGCATCGATATTTCCGTTTAACGATTTTAGCGACTTTTATACGAAGATTTAACATTGATTGCAACGAGTTAAATTCTATTAGTAATTGTTTTTGAGACAAAATATTTAACTTAACGTCGCTATATTTTTTAGTGATGGATTTATTTCCTCATCGTCGATATACTTTAGAGACAATTAAAATTTTCTTTTAGTTTCGGTGTCTTTCTAGCAACGATGTGTGAAACGGGATGGTGTAACAACCGTTAATAATTTTCTTAGCGCATAAACAATCGTAGAAATTTATTTTGGACCATTTCGCAGAAATAAACATTTTGGGTGAAAATTTTGAGCAACTAATGATAGTTAGGGGGAACTTTTAGTTGTTTTCCAAATTTAGGGTTATATATATATATATATATATATATATATATATATATATATATATATATATATATATATATATATATATATATATATATAGGGAGCTGATCCGTTGATAGCGCTAGCAAAATAAGAGATTTTGCTAGCGCGATCTGGCCGTCCACTCGCGATCTGTGGAGGGTCCAGATCTTTTTTTTTGCTTTTTTTTAAGTCCGTCCGTTACATTATGTAGCGGACAATTTTTTGACAAAAATATCCTCTGGTCCCATCCGCAACATAATGTAGCGGACAAGCAAGTAGGCACGATTTTTTTCCTCTTTCTCTGTCCTTTCTCTCTTATACTTCTGACATGTTTCTCTATCTCTCTTATTTCTCTCATCAATTTCTGACACTCTCTCATTCCTTTCTCTCTCTCTCTCTCTCTCTCATTTCTCTCATCAATTTATGACTCTCTCTCTCTGTTCTCTCACCATATTCCAGTGCATCTGAATTTGGAAAGCAAGTTGTTTGAATATCTAAATCGTAAAACAGATGAGCAATGAACATGTAATTTTCACATTTTAAAACAACGTAACAGAAACAAAAGTTTTCTTTCTTGTAAAACTTCTGGTACCCATCTTTTGTTAAACAGCCAAGAGAAACTAAGAGAGAACTTCCAACAAACATTGAATTGAAAATAGCCAAGAGAAACCAAAAATTGATAAGACTTCTTCAGTCTTCTCTGTACCTCATATCCCATCCCAAGACTTCCTCCAATCGCCGACCCACTTGGACTTGTCATCCAATCTCCTAAATGGGTCTCTCCCTGAAGGCCTCAGCAATCTGACCCGCCTCGCCGGAACTTTAAATCTGTCAAACAACCACTTTGTCGGTGGGGGAAGAGAGAGAGAGAGTGTGTGTCATAAATTGATGAGAGAAAGGAAAGAGAGAGAAAGGAGAGGGAAAGTGTCAGAAATTGATGAGAGAAATGTGTGAGAGAGAGAGAGAGACATGTCAGAAGTACGAGAGAGAAAGGACAGAGAAAGAGGAAAAAAAATAGTGCACCCTACTCGTCCGCTACATAATGTAGTGGATAGAGCTGGAGGGTATTTTTGTCAAAAAATCGTCCGCTACATAATGTAGCGGATGGAAGGGAGAGAGAGAGGGTGTGTCAAAACATTAAAGAAAGAACAGAGAAAAACAGAAAAAAAATTAGAAAAGTAACGCTTCAATTGTCCGCTACATTTTGTAGCGGATGGGACTAGAGGGTATTTGTTTTCAAAAAATTGTCGCGGACGAACTTAAAAAAACGCAAAAAAAAAAAAGATCTGGACCGTCCACAGATCGCCAGTGGACGGCAGATCGCGCTAGCAAATTCACCTATTTTGCTAGCGCTATCAACGGATCAGCTCCTATATATATATATATATATATATATATAGGAGTTGATCCATTGCTCGGGCTAGCAACTTGGGTTAAGTTGCCAGCGCGATCTGGCCGTCCACGCGCGATCCGTGGACGGTCCAGATCTTTTTTTTGCCTTTTTGTTAAGTACGTCCGCTACATAATGTAGCGGACGATATTTTTTACGAATATACCTCTCAATCTTCAAGTCATATCTTCTAAAATATCATTCGCTAGATAATGTAGCGGACGATATTTCAGAAAAGATCCACACAATCTGCCAACCCCACATCCATTCTCACCTTCTCTCTCTTTAGGAAAAAAACCCCATTCTCTTGTTCATCTCTCTCTCTCTCTCTCTGTGAACAACTTCCTCTGCCTTCGCCTCCCCAACCCCCACATCCATCGTCATAAGCACCTTTAGAGAGAGAGAGTGACAAGGTTGGCAGCCGTAGCCTCGGTGTCGCTGCCGCCGCCGTAGCCTCGATGGTTCCATCGTGGCCAAAGTTATTATATTTTCTGGGTACCTCAAAAACAGCGAAGTCACTGAAAGAAACCTCGAGGTCGGTGCCAAACCGGTGATTCCAGTGGAGACCTTAAGGCACCGCCGGTGTTTGAAGAGAAGTTCCTTGTTATTATGGCTGGCCAAGAGAAGCCAAGTGAAGAACAATAACATAATGCAAAATCAAGTAGAGCCCAAAGTTCACTTCTTGTTGTAGACCCATATCCTTAAATCTAAAAACAAATATAATCAAGCATCCACCCTGTAAACATTTTTCAAGAATTACATAGGAATTTGGGTGATTGGAGTTGAGAAGTTCTCTACCAAATGGGTTTCATTTGTGGTGGTTGTGAAATGGTGTTTGGTGTCTTGAGTTTTGCAATGGACTGAAACTTTGAGTGTTGCAATTCATTGAAACTTCAATACAGAGAATTGATAAGTCAGAGCCATGGAAGAGTAGAAAGGAGAAGAAGAGGCAGCACCGACTCACACTCTACAGATCTGTCTATTCCATGTAAAGACGCAAACCGAAACTTTGTTGATTTGGATCATCCGCTACATTATGTAGCGGACGTACTTAAAAAAATACAAAAAAAATATATGGAGCGTTCACAGATCGCGTTGGCAACTTAACCCAAGTTGCTAGCGCGAGTAATGGATCAGCTTCATATATATATATATATATATATATATATATATATATATATATATATATATATATATATATATATATATATATATATGGGAGCTGATCCGTTGAGAGCGCTAGCAAAATAGGAGATCTTGCTAGCGCGATCTGGCCGTCCATCCGGAAGGGATGGAAGCCCCAGATCCTTTATTTTTGCGGCGCTGTCAGTCTTCCACTACATAGTGTAGCAGACGACCTTTTTACCATCTTGCCCCTGCTCCCCTGTCCGCTACACTGTGTAGCGGACCACTTTCTTGGCCCCACATTGACAGCCAAAAAGTCGTTCGCTACACTGTCTAGCGGACGACTGACAGCCCTGACACAACTGACACATTTCCAGACGGGTCTGTACCTTTATTTCTACACACGTCAATGTTGTCAGAAATAGGAGATCTACACAGTATCGCGGATAGTACTTCTATACCCAAAAACTTCCTCAACCTCCTTCAGCTACAATTTTCTTCTCCTTCGGACTGCTTCCATTTTCAGCTCCCTTCAAGCTTCGAGTAACACTTGCTTCAAGCTTCACTCAAGCAAGGTAAGTTTGCGAATGGTGAAGTTTTCTTTATGGATTGACTGGTAAAATATAATTTTATTTTGTTTGGACAAAAAAGTATAAATTTTTTTTATGTTCTAGAAATTTGTCACTGTATTCATCAATTTGTGATGTTCTAGACATGATGTTCATAAAAAAGGTGTAATTTGTTAACTCTCTAACCATTTTTTTTTCAATGTTTTTTTATACGGTTTGGTTTATAAGCCATTTTTCTTACTCTTTGTGTATTCACTAATTCCTGTCGGATGTTCTAAGCCACTTAAGATTGTTAAAAAAGGTTTTTATGTAATTTGTCTATGACTCTAAATAAATTCATTATAGTTTAATTCGATTTTTTGGCATGATGAATTCGTCTATTTATCTTAGTAATTTTAATTTGTTATGTTCAATAAATTAATAATTGTTAATTTGGAGACACTTTCAGGGGTTATGCATACGGTATGTTTGTCATCCTAAATTGGTCTATTCGCCAATGTAATTTTTAGGTAATATTTTCAGTTAGAAATGCCATTTGATTGTTAAGCGTAGTCTATTTCTACACAGGTCTTGTTTCACAATGTCTGATTTCGTGTCGAGCTCCAACGTCCCCGTAGATGCTAGTGATCCGTATCTAGGACGAACATTTCAAACATTGGAAGAAGCTGAAGAATGTTTTCGAGCGTATTCATTGAGGGTTGGTTTTGGCATTAGAATAAAGACTACAAGAACAAGCAACGTAACAAAAAAGATATGCTCTCGCTTATACGAGTGTCATAGGGGCAGAAATCCACTGCAAAATGAGACACGCGTAGGCAATGATGACAGTGATGACGAAATAGGATATTCGCGTAGAAGACGGGACTGCTTTGAGCGCACAAATTGCCAGGTCAAGATGTTCGTAAGCTACAAACCCAATCATGATCATTGGCTTATTACCAGCCTGGAACTGGCACACAATCACCCGTTAGTAACTCCTTCTAAGGTGAGTCAGATGCATCAACACAAGAAGATGGGTAAGGTCGCGAGGAGCCTAATTCACACAATGAGCAATGCGCGAATTGGACCTACTGAGATTGTTAATGTTCTTGCTGAACAGGCTGGGGGAATTCAAAATTTAAACTTTAACACGACAGACGTTCGTAACGCGGTCCGAACCCATAGACGAGCCGCGTATGACCTCAATGATGCGCAATCGACAATGAGCCTATTGAAACGGATGCAGATGGAGGACCCGCAGTTTACCTTCGATTATAAACTTGACGACGAGCATCGAGTTAGTACAATTTTTTGGGTCGACGGTCGTTCGAGGCTAGCTTATAAGCATTTTGGGGATGTCGTGACTTTCGACACCACATACCGTACCAACAAGTACTCGATGCCGTTCGCTCCTTTCACCGGCGTCAATCATCATTATCACTCCATCCTGTTCGGGTTCGCCTTGTTAAGGGACGAGAGCGAGGGTTCTTTTGTATGGTTGTTTAGGACGTGGCTGGAAGCAATGAACTTCAAAGCACCCAAAGTGATCATCACCGATCAAGATTTGGCAATGAAGAAGGCTATTGCGACCGTCTTCCCAGACACCCGGCACAACTTGTGCACTTGGCACATAAGCAACAAATACCCGGAACGTCTGCATCACGTGTACGCAAAGTATCCAGACTTTAAACAGGATTTTGACAAGTGCGTTACCAAGTCGTTAACGATTGAGGAATTCGAGGAGAGGTGGGAAAAGCTTGTTCGGGATTACTCATTGCAAGACAACGAGTGGCTCCAGCACTTGTACGAGCGCAAAGAGCAATGGATTGGCGTTTACACGAGGAGGTATTTTTCAGCGGGCATGAAAACGACGGGCAGGAGTGAATCTATGAATGCCACGTTCGATAGTTATGTGGGTACAGCTACCAATTTGAAGACTTTCGTTGCATCCGCACAAAAAGCGGTAGCTTCGTTGTTCGTAAAAGAAAGGGCTGCCGACTTTGCAACAACGTACAAACAAAGGAGAAGGTTGCTCGAGACCCCGCTGGAGCTGAACGGTGCCAAAGTCTATACGAAGGAGATCTTCTTGCTATACCAAGTAGAGCTGCGAAAATCGGGACGATACAGTATAAACAAGGTGGCAGAAATGTCTACGCGTGAGTACAAGGTTTATTCGCTCGTGAATGACCTCGTCCCTGAGAAGCTGCGCAGAATTTATACGGTGAGCCATGACACATTGACGGATTCGGTGACATGTGTTTGCAAGAAGTTTGAGTTCCACGGCATCCTGTGTAGACACGTTCTGCGGTTTTTCACCCAGAAGAATATCAGGACAATTCCCGATAAATATGTCCTGCCACGGTGGACGAAAGGTGCAAACAGGTTGCACGGTACCATTGCCTTTCCGGAGCACCCGTATACTGACTTTGAAGAATCAGAGACGTTGCGGTATAATCATCTGGTGACAATGTTCACCCGTTTGTCCGTAAAAGGTGCTGCTACAATGGCCGGATATAAACATCTCCTCGAGGTAGCTCAGCAGCAAGAGCCCATCGTCGACCAGTTGGAAGCAGCTTCAGTCAGCAATGCGGTTGACACTGAGCCTACAACGGGATCAGAAGATGACGAGCCGGGGGAGGAAGACGACAATGATATCCGGCCTTTGGACCCAATTATATCGCAGACGAAAGGACGCAAGAGATCTACGCGGATGAAGAGCTCTATTGAACAGGCAACTCAACCTAAAAAGCTGAGAAGGTGTGCATTGTGCAACAAAATGACCGACCATGACAAGCGGAACCATTACAAGGCACTGGGGATAAGTCCAGGGGTTTTGCAAGACGAGGAAGAAGATGGGGAAGAAGCAGCTGCAGTGGACCTTTAGTTTTTTTTGTATAAGCCATCAAGATTGTTTGACATTTGTAATAATACGTAATATTTGATGAGATTATCTTCTTACCGAAGACTGGAAGGTTATTTCTGATGGAGGCGTTCACAGATTAACTTTAAATCTTTTTTTTTGCTTGCCCCGTCCGCTACACTATGTAGCGGACGGCGCACCAGAGACCAAGATTGTAAAGTGTCCGCGGCACAATATAGCGGACAACTGTTGGTATGCCTTCTGTCCGCTACACAATGTAGCGGATGTTAAACTCCTATTAAATACCAATCAGAATGGCCTCTCTTTTTCCACCCATTTCTCTCTCACTCTCTCTCTGTCTCCAACGTCTCACCCACCCGCGACCCCCTCTACGGCGACCGTCCGCATGGCTTCTGCTTCGGTGAACAGGCACTTCTTCAAGGTCATGGTGCCTGGGTTTCATACCGAACTTGTAGGCATCCCTCTTACTCTGTGTTTTCGTGTGTGTTAATTTTATCTTTGCTTAAAAACTTACCTGTCTTATAATGAATGTGATAGGCCATACCGGTAGCCTTCTGCAGATTGCTTACCACACATTGGCACGAAGCCACTTGGCTCGAAGCAACTTTAACCAGCAGCAAGGGGTCATGGCTTGTTAAAATCAAGAAGAAGCGCGGCCAAGAGCAACTTTATTTCGCAGAGGGTTGGAGTAATTTCTGCGAGCAGCACGACCTCAATGAAGGGGAGTTTGTAATCTTTGAACACAATGGGCTATTTAGGTTTCAAGTATCCGTGTTTGATCAAAGCACCTGTGAAAAAGTTTTCTCCCAATGTTGAACCCTAAATTTGTGTTAATAAATTTGTGTATGATAATTTTAGGTTCTTAATTGTGCATTTGAGAATTGTGATGGTCAATTGATGATTTGAGGGTGTCAAATTTTTTATGGAATATCATGCGCTTTAGAATGTTGAGATTGTTTAATCTGCTGCTAAAGCACTTATTCCATTGCCAGAAACTACCAACTCGAACAAAGTCTGACCAATAGCTAAAAATACCAACAACTAAAAAAAAAAATTTTGCCCAACAGTGGATGTCCGCTACACTGTGTAGCGGACGGCGCACAACTTCCAAATTTTTTACACTTTTTTGCACCTGGAGTACCCCACTGTCCGCTCTAAACTCCAACAACTTTGTTGATCTTTTCACTGCCCCTTGTGTCCGCCACATTGTGTAGCGGACGGCCCAGCAGAAACTCTCAACCCCAACACTTAGAAAAAATTTTCACTTCCCCTAGTGTCCGCCACATTGTGTAGCGGACGGCCCAACAGAAACTCTCAACCCCAACACTTAGAAAAAATTTTCACTTCTCCTAGTGTCCGCCACATTGTGTAGCGGACGGCCAGCAGAAACTCTCAACCCCAACACTTAGAAAATTTTTTCACTTTCCCGAGTGTCCGCCACATTGTGTAGCGGACGGCCCAGCAGAAACTCTCAACCCCAACACTTAGAAAATTTTCACTTCCCCTAGTGTCCGCCACATTGTGTAGCGGACGGCCCAGCAGAAACTCTCAACCCCAACACTTAGAAAAAATTTTCACTTCCCCTAGTGTCCGCCACATTGTGTAGCGGACGGCCAGCAGAAACTCTCAACCCCAACACTTAGAAAATCTTTTCACTTTCCCGAGTGTCCGCCACATTGTGTAGCGGACGGTGCAGCAGAAACTCTTAACCCAACACTTGGAAAATTTTCACTTCCCCCAGTGTCCGCTACATTGTGTAGCGGACGGCGCAGCAGAAACTCTGAACCACAACACTTGAAAATTTTTTGCACCTATGTTGCCCCCACTGTCCGCTACACTGTATGGTGAACGGCTAAACTCAAAAATTTTTGCACTTCCCTACTGTCCACTACACATTTTGTTTTCCACCTTTCAATCATTCTCAATGAGAGCCAAAAAAACCAACTCAAATCAATCAAAATCATCTTCAACGCAAATCAGACAAATCAATCAATAATCTTCAACACAAACCAATGAGAGCTTTCTAAATAATCATGGTTTACAATGTCAACTGGGGGAATCATGTTGGGGGGATTCTCGTCATTAGCCGGATTTACAATAAACCTAACCGCTCTAGGCCGGCCTTTCATAATTTGCCAAGCTATTCTATATCTAAAGGTGTCTACTTCTGCTTGGCTCCAGACGGCCGCCTTGAGGCTCTCAGACCGACAAATGTAATCCATGTACATGCAAAGGAAGACGCCGCAGTCCGAAGTGTTACGTTGCTTGGGCCTCCTCTTCTTCAATCGCAAATCGAGCTTTGGCCGCGCCGGTACAGGGTTACCACGGATACCATTGACCATTGCACAAAATATATTCTGCGAGAAACACAAAACGGCGTAAGACACGAGTTAACATTTATGCCAAGTTACAATAACTGTTAAACAACAATCGTAATATTACCATTGAGTCCAACTGGGCTTTGTACATCTGCAGCACAGGCATGTGGGTGGTATCGTCGTGGAGACTGTCGATCACCGATACGACTTTCTCTTTCGGTTCATAGCAAACCAAGTACCAGTGGCTTTCCCCTAAAAATGGGATTAGAAACACGTCGGCAACACTTGCGCTCACTGGACTATCCCTAGTAAGATACGCTCGTAGGTTAGCGGACGGTCTCCACTGGCTCAACTTTTTCTTCCGCCTTTGCTCGACCCACTCATGCCATTCAGACACTAGGAGGCTATGAAAAAAGGCATCCACCAAAAAATGGCCGGATACCTGTTCAGCCGCTCCCGACCCCTTTCCTTCAGAATCTCCACGTATGTGGAGATGACACCGTTGTCTAACCAACTCCCCGGAGCCAGGGAGGCCATTTCTCCCCACTCGCAAGTGTAATCCATGCCCTCCGGATGATTCACACTATACAACGCTTTGTCCCGGGGGAAGCCGCTAAAATAACGCTCTCTGATTATTTGGCATTTATGCGGCTTTAGGGGCTTCACTGGATGCCCTTTGCGATATTGCCCTCGGGGGTCGACGGGGGATATTGCACTCCTTCGGGGGGGTCGACGGGGGATATTGCACTCCTTCGGGGGGGTCGACAGGGGATATTGCCCTCCTTCGGCAATAGATGGTCCTGCCCACGGGACAATGGGCAGTGTCTCCGACAGACTGATGTGTTGAAACCCCAGTCTTGCGTGACTTGACTCTGAGAGAGGGGTTGGGGTTCCGAGTCCAATAGCAAAGAGAAGGAGGGCGCACTGTAGTCTTCCCACGGCGCTTGAGCCTGGCCCATGGTGCTTGGCGGTCCCCAATCACCACCCATTCCCGGTACAGAGGGACCACCATATCCCTGGCTCACTCCCGAAGTCTGTCCCGAGGGATCGGTGTATCCCTCGCTCACATATAGGGGCTGCCACCCCGGATAACCCATTCCCGGGCTGACGCCGGAAGGCTGGCCCGATGCTTGGCGTAAAAATTCCCGCAGCCATACGCCAACGCTTCAGCCTGTTGGCGAAGCTCCTCGCCCATTGCATCCACCAAATCCTTCCGCTCGCTCAACTTCTGGAAGAAGGCGAACGAGGCATTAACCTACATCCAGAGAGATAATAAATAAGTAACTTCATACACAGTTAGAATCATCAAGTTCAATTAAAGGCACTGGTTGGCCAACTTACCAGATTGTATGCCATGTGCTCATCGATCTGACCCCTAGGGTGGTACTTCTCCCCGCGTTCAAACCTTACTGGAGCTACTCTCCTCCGGGTGATGCGGTAGTACCACCCATTGTACTGTTCGATGCTGATCACGGGGTCAGGCTCCGACACAATGGCCGCCAGCGTGTCCTGCCAGGAATTCCAAACCTCAATTTCTCGTGCGCACAAGTCGTGCGCATTCGCCTTGCCAAACCGTCCGACACCCGGTGGGTTCCTGTTAAGCCTCATATCCGGCGCACCGGCTGGCAACCCCTGCAGGCACTCAAAATGGCGCATAGCGCGATCTGGCAGCTGCCACTCTGCGACCTCGAAGTGGATCAGGGGTGTGCGTTGCAACCCGGAGAGCGTGAAGACGAACGACTCTCCCACCCGTCGCGCCAAATGTTTGTACGGTGCCCATCGCATCTGGCCAGGAGATAACGAGTCGAGCTCCCCCCGATAGTACGTAATGTTGTGATGGGGATCGTCTCTCCTCGGGTAGTGGCTGTCCTTCCGGCTGTACTCCCAGGCGCACAACCGAGGCCACACATTATCGGTTCCGTCCCTACGCCTGGGTGCGCCGGTAGCAAGGTGTTCATAAGACCACACCTGAGAGCAAAGACAAATTAAATAAAGTATCGTCAAATTTTATTGTCGATTCAACCAAAAAAAAAGAAACGAGCACGTAATCAAGAATTGTATGATATACCTGCAATAGCGAGAGACATGCACATATCGCTTTGGAGTCGGGCCTCGTTGCCTTGTGCAATGCTCGGTACAGGTACGCAAGAGTTGCGGCTCCCCAGGCATAATCCCCAACCTCCAGCAGGTTACCCAACAACGGTAAATATTTGACGCTGACGGTATTCTTCGACGTTGTTGGGAACAGAATTGCCCCCATCACCCACAAGAGGAAAGCTTGTGTGTACAGCACAAGCATCTGATCCGTGTAGTTATCCGGCAGAACCTTGTAGGTATCTACCAACCACTTCAACTTGATACCACCAGTGCTAAATTGATCCTGGGGTATCGAAGTAAAGAAGTCCCTAGCGGTCCTCTTATTCGTTGCTTCCGACGGAGGAGCTATTACCGGCCGCCCCGTCACCGGTAACCCTAAGATGAACCCTACATCTTCTAGGGTAATTGTCAGCTCTCCGAGAGGGAAGTGAAACGTATTCGTTTCACTTCTCCACCTTTCAACAAGGGCACCTATTAAGTGCCGGTCAAGTTGTTGAAAGATCTGCCCATGCGTGAAAATCCCAAACCCAATCCCACGCAGTAATCTTTTCTGGGTTTTGTTCAATTTCCATGCTTTAAAATTATCGGATACTTCTACCGTGTTGAGAAGTGCTCTTTCCTACGAATTAATAAATACAATTTAAGCAAAATAAACGATATACAACGTTCCCAAGAATAACAAAGTTGATAAAATAAGTATCTTACTCCACCATCCCATATGAGCGTACTGATATGGTTTGCTTGGTCGTATAATACGGACGGATCTTCTGGTCCAGGGTTGAAATCCATTTTTGGCAACTGAAATTATGGAAAAACGGCAAGGTTGGAAGCGTAAACATTCTCAAACATACAACGCTAGCACAGTCAACGCTAGCATGTGATCAGATAATACTCACATAAGTTCACATGCTGTGTATATGCAATGTACATAGATACAAACAGACACGGAATGAGATTTTACAAGTGAAATCACATGAACAAATAATACGCAATACACATATATAATCTATATATATATATATAGATACATTGACAAACGCTAGCACAATGCACCGCGCACACATTCAAAATCATGCATAAGCCGCAATAACAACTCTAGATTATGAACAAATAAAGGATTGGTTTGTGAACTTACGTGATTGATTCGTCGATTAAAGGATTTCTTGAGAAGAAATTGCGCCGATCTACTTGCCAACGCCGCTAGAAGAATTGTGAGAAGAAGGAATGAATAGCAGTTTAGAAGGAATGAATAAGGGTTTCGAAGTAATGAAAAGCAAAAACGGTCCGCTACACTGTCTAGCGGACGGTGGGATAAGGACAAAGTAACAGTCGTGCATCGACAGGACTGATGTGACAACTGATTTGACGGAAACAGTCGTCCGCTAGACAGTGTAGCGGACGACTTTTTGGCTGTCAATGTGGGGCCAAGAAAGTGGTCCGCTACACAGTGTAGCGGACGGGGGAGCAGGGGCAAGATGGTAAAAAGGTCCGTCCGCTACACTATGTAGCGGACGACTGACAGCGCCGCAAAAATAAAGGATCTGGGCCGTCCATCCCTTCGGGATGGACGGCCAGATCGCGCTAGCAAGATCTTCTATT
Source organism: Escallonia herrerae (assembly GCA_033070095.1). NCBI lineage: Eukaryota > Viridiplantae > Streptophyta > Magnoliopsida > Escalloniales > Escalloniaceae > Escallonia > Escallonia herrerae. The sequence goes on along the minus strand of JAVXUP010003228.1, from coordinate 10,624 downwards.
TTGCTAGCGCTCTCAAAGGATCAGCTCCATATATATATATATATATATATATATATATATATATATATATATATATATATATATATATATATATATGGGAGCCGATCCCTATCGACCGGTGGGAAAAAACTTATTTCTCCACCAAACCGCTACTCTTTGTAGCGGTTGCAATTATTCCACACAAAAACCCAACCGCAACACTTTGTTGCGGTTGCGCCCCCTCCCACTATTCTCCTTCCCCCTCCCCATGGCCCCATTGTCCTTTCCCCCTTCCCCCATGGCCCCCATCCCCCCGTCCTCCCCTCCCCCTGCCCCCCATGCCCCCCATGCCCAACCGCAACAAAGAATTGCGGTTGGCCCTTTCCCCCCCCCGCCACGTGGTGTCCCCCTTCCCCGCCACGTGGCATTTCCCCCTTCCCCCATGGCCCCCCTTCCCCCTGTCCTCCCCTCCCCCGCCACGTGTCATTTCCCCCCTTTCCCCCGTCCTCCCCTCCCCCGAGGGCCCCCCCATGCCCAACCACAACAAAGAGTTACGGTTGGCCCCTTCCCCCGCCACATGGCCTTTCCCCCCTTCCCCCATGGCCCCCCTTCCCCCCATCCTCCCCTCCCCCGATGGCCCCCCCATGCCCAACCGCAACAAAGAGTTGCGGTTGGCCCCCTTCCCCTCCCCCAACCGCAACAAATTGTTGCGATCCCCCGTGATGGTCCCCCTTCCCCCCCCCTGTGATGCCCCCTTCCACATGGCCCCCCTTCCCCCTCTGTGATGCCACGTGGTGTCCTTCCCCCTCACTCACACGGATTTTTTTCTGTCTTCTTTCTTCTCTTTCCTTCACTTTTTTCTCTTTATAATCCCTCCTCCCCGAACCCTTTCTTCCACTCTCCATCATCTTTACCAACTGTCTTCATACTCCATATCTCACCTACATAGTCTCCACAACAATACAAACAAAAAAATTTTACGCTAGAAGATCGGTGGATAACCGCTAGAAGATCGGTGGATTTTTCTTTAAATATATCAAGTCAAAACAAGTAAGTATTTTGAATTTTCTTATAATTCAATGTTAATTTCAAAGTTCAAAAATAGTCATTGTAGACTCAAATCGAAGATAACAAAAATACAAATTGAAGAAAACAAAAATCAGATCAATCGGAGATCGGATGAGCGGTATTACATTTATAGATTCCAAAATAGCGATTTTTTAGGGCGTTAAAATTAGGATTTTTCACGAATTTATAAAAAATAGCTAGAGCTAGATTTTGCCAAAGTGAGAAAAAGAGACCCTAGTTATTTTTAAAAGATCTATATCAGGGAAAAATTTCAGATTTTTCCAAAGACTGGAAAGGGGTTAACTGATACGGGGAACCTTGTAACTTTGCAGTGTAATTTAAAATATCAAGCCAGCGCGATTTCGCCCGAAACTTTTATGAGAACCCTAGGATGTTGGGAAGTTCCATCCCCCAGGAATTCGGGCCATTCCGAAGTCGTTAGCTATTTTTTGGCCGAACGGGCTTTTAAGCGCTCGATCCGGACACCGGTTCGGGATTTTTGGGCGAAAAGTCCGTAGAATACTTTTTAGATCAAGAATGAATTTGGGAAGCTTAAAATAGCATTTCAAAGCACTTTTGAGATTGTTCTGATGCCAGGGGCATTTTGGTAATTTGCCACCCCGAGAGGGGTATTTTGGTAATTTTATGGTGTTAAGTTTTTCAAAGGACTTTTTAGTCCAGAAATGTAAGTAAAACACCTGAAAGGTTGTTTTGAAGCTGGTTTGGGGCGTTAGGGTGATAATGAACCCCCGGGGGCATTTCGGTAATTTATCGCTCATCGGGGGTATTTTGGTAATTGAACATTGTAACACAACTGGAGGAAATAATTTTTAAAACTATGTGTGTTCCTAGGGTGTAACACTATGTGTGTTTAATGTGAATACGAAACGTAATTGTCGCTAAAGGTGAAAACTTAATTAGACAGTTTTTCACAAATTTATAAAAAATAGCTAGAGCTAGATTTTGCCAAAGTCCAAAAAAGAGACCCTAGTTATTTTTAAAAGATCTATATCAGGAAAAATTTCAGATTTTTCCAAAGACTGGAAAGGGGTTAACTGATACGGGGAACCTTGTAACTTTGCAGTGTAATTTAAAATATCAAGCCAGCGCGATTTCGCGCGAAACTTTTATGAGAACCCTAGGATGTTGGGAAGTTCCATCCCCAGGAATTCGGGCCATTCCGAAGTCGTTAGCTATTTTTTGGCCGAACGGGCTTTTAAGCGCTCGATCCGGACACCGGTTCGAGATTTTTGGGCAAAAAGTCCGTAGAATACTTTTTAGATCAAGAATGAATTCGGGAAGCTTAAAATAGCATTTCAAAGCACTTTTGAGATTGTTCTGATGCCAGGGGCATTTTGGTAATTTGCCACCCCGAGAGGGGTATTTTGGTAATTTTACGGTGTTAAGTTGTTCAATGGACTTTTTAGTCCAGAAAATTAAGTAAAACACCCGAAAAGTTATTTTAAAGTTGTTCTGAGATGTTTGTTGGGTCGATGGCTGCCAGGGGATATTTTGCATAAGTTGGGGGTGTTTTGGTAACTCATCCCCTTTAAAATTTGATAAAGGAAATATTTGGTATATAATTGATGTAATACATTTAAAAAGTGGTTTTAAAGCGGTTTTGAGGTGTTGGGGCTGTAGCGGCCATCAGGGGGTATATTGCTAAATAACCACGTTGGCGCTAAATTTTAGGGAACTAGCGTAATTAAGCGTTCGGAGTGGTGAGAAGTGAGGAATTGTTTTAATACATTGAAATAATGAGATAATGACTATTGCTAATGCGTTGGTAAGCTAGGTTAAAGATCCATTTATAGTTTTGGAATGTAAATATTATGGATGCTAAGTTGGTTTACGATTATATTTTGTTCTTAGATATATGGATTTCAACGCTGGACCTCATGATACATCAATCCTATACGATGACGATGACCACGTCGCGAGGCACGTATTTGACGGTGTCGATAGGGGTGTTTTGGAAACAATTCAAAGCACAAGTCACCACGATGAGTGGGTACTAAACGAGGAACAAATACAACTATTACACCGTCAAAATTTATCTATGTTCACCGATCCCGGGATTTGGTCTCGACACGACGATTGCCTTATATCCGCTCTAGTTGAACGATGGAGGAGCGAGACGAACTCATTTCACTTCCGGTTTGGTGAAATGACTATTACATTAGAGGACGTCGGATTTATACTTGGAATCCCATGTCACGGCAAACCCATTACTTCGAGCAAAACGTCTGCATCCATAGCGAAGATGGCTAGGCAGTATTTCCCGGGAATTCCGAGGGAAGCTCTTACAACGAACGGCATCAAACTTAAATGGCTGAGAGAGCAGTATGGCGTGCTACCGGATGAATACACTCCTCACGATTTCGTGACGTATACGAAAGCATTCCTTCTGTATATTATTGGAGCCATATTACTTCCGACGCATTCGAAAAACACGGTGCATCCGAAGTATATGGTGTTCTTGGAGGATCTTGAGGAGGTATACTCGTATTCGTGGGGTTCAGCTGTCCTTGCGCACCTATATCGAGCACTGCACAAAGCTACGAGAAAGGGTGCCAAGTCCATTGCCGCCTGCCTCACTCTATTACAGGTTTGAGCATTTATTTTCTTGGTTGACGTGTCAATATATTCGTGCATTAATGTGCTAATTCCAGATAATGTTTGCATTCACAGGTTTGGTCTTACGAGAGGCTACCCACGGGTCGTCCACAACCGCGGGAATATTTCGATGAGACGTGGCCTAGGGTGTGGGCCTGGGGGCCTACGACCAACCGGAGGAGACGGGTAGACCCGCACCACCATCTAAAGTTCTATCGGGGGGAACTAGAGATACTCAATGCATCCCAGGTGACGTGGCAGCCATATAGCAAGGTGATGCATCGGTTGGATGAGTGGTGTTGGCAACTTCCGGTGTCGTACGTGCTGGCAGGTTTGGTTCGGGTGCCGCTTATTCACTTCGAAGTATGTGAGTTTCAGATGCCCGATCGAGCTATGAGGCAAGCTGGCTGTCTACAAGGGATACCAAAACCCGCTGTAGACATGCGGCCATACAGGAGTGGTCGAGGGCCGAACTTCGAGGTGCCTGATGCCTTGAATTTGTTGAGTTCGAGGTGCAACAGTGGAATACTTGGCAAGAAACATATGATAGCCTTGTATCGCTGAAGGCCGACAGCATTAGCATTGAGGAGTACCTGCAATGGTTTCTCAAGGTGACGCGCACGAGGGTGAATCGCCCTTCCCAGGTGAGGAAGACATCGTATGCGCCACGTGAGATCTATGACCAGTTCTGGGCATTGAACATTGTAAGTCATGCTAGTGTTGTTTCAATTTTTATTTGCGCACCTTATCTACCATGCCTGAAATGATTAGCCATATTTTGTATGCATGTTTTTTAGGTTGACCAGGGCACTGAGGTGTTCAAGCAGCTGGAGGGGTTTGACTGGCTCCTGACAATCTCAAGAGGTCCATTGAGAGGTACAAGACTGAAGTTCAAAACTTTAGTCTTGCGTACCGGGGTTACCAAGGGGAGCCGTCTAGTCGCTTGCCTCCTGACGCGTACGACTATCAGCCCCAGAGTCAGGTGTGGGAGTCGTCTAGTCGCTTGCCTCCTGACGCGTACGACTCTCAGTCCCAGAGTCAGGTGTGGGAGCCGTCTACTCGCTTCCCTCCTGACGCGTACGACTATCAGCCCCAGAGTCAGGTGTGGGAGCCGTCTACTCGCTTGCCTCCTGACGCGTACGACTCTCAGCCCCAGATTCAGGTGACCCAAGTAGGAATCCAGGCATCGCGCCCAAGCATCCGGTCGGATAAAGGACAACCGACGAAGCCATTGAGTCCGGCCAAAAGGGATTGGATCGACCGGCACTACTTTGGGCATGAGCCAATCGCTACAGCAGACTTTCCTGTTGCTTCATTCCTAGCTCACTCTGATCTAAGACTGTTGGCGCCGAACACAGATATTTTGAATTTTCTCATTGACGCTTATATAGATCTGCTGCGTGTTAGAGAGCTAAATTATAACCCTTGCCAAACTTTGAAGCTCAACATGTATGCCTCTTTTGTTATCCCCTTCATGGTGAATAGCATGAAGGAGTTCACAGAATGGAGGAGGAAGCGAGGGACAAGCAAGGGTGAATGGCGACCATCTGCAAACGTGCTTTCCTACTTGAACGCGGACTATCAATGTCACGCAGCTGAGGCGAACCTAATCATGCTACCTGCTCTTCATGCAAGCCACTTCTTCCTATTAGTTCTTTTTCCAGAGAATAAAGTGGTCCACATATACGATAGCCTAAGGGAAGACGGACCTGGTCTGCAGCTGGCGCAGATGTACTCCACGTACATCAATGCGGTGGTTAGTTTATATCTTGACCTTCGCTCATAGTCTATTCTTCTTGTTACATAGGCTTGATAACCTTTTTTATTGTTGGATGCAGACTACTATCATTCCACTAGCGTGTCGACATTTTAAGGGGGAAGCCATCACGAGCAAAACAATGAAAGATCCTTGGACGGTCGTGACGATAGAAAACCGACCAAAGCAATATAACAGTCATGATTGCGGGATTTACGTCCTCAAGTACATGGACTACATAGCTCGCTCAGATGTGCTCGAATATGATACGTGGTCTCGAAACGATGCCTTGACGTTTAGATATAGGATAGCCTGGGAGCTGAAAAAGGGTGTAGCTAGACGCCTTCCTTACCATTATCCTGAGATGTAGTAGACGTTCGTATGTTTTATTATTACTATTGTTGGATTTTGGATATTAAGGTTTGAAATTGAATTAGCGTTATTATTACTATTGTTCGATTTTGGACAATGGGCTAACTAGCGTGCCTAAGGTGCAATGAGAAAAAAAAATAAGTAATTTTTCGGAAGTTATGAAATGGGCCCTAAAGTGTGCCCGAACAGGCCCTTCATAGGAAAACCAAAAAAATAATGTGTCTCATTTTTTTTCGAAATTGATACAAATGGGCTAACTAGCGTGCCTAAGGTTCAATGAGCAAAAAAAAAGTGACAAAAAAAATTACGTAATTTTTCGGAAGTTATGAATTGGGCCCTAAAGTGTGCCCGAATAGGCCCTTCATAGGAAAACCCAAAAAATAATGTGTCTCGTTTTTTTTTGAAATTGATACAAATGGGCTAACTAGCGTGCCTAAGGTGCAATGAGAAAAAAAAGTGACAAAAAAAATTACGTAATTTTTCGGAAGTTATGAATTGGGCCATAAAGTGTGCCCGAACAGGCCCTTCATAGGAAAACCCAAAAAATAATGTGTCTTGTTTTTTTTCAAAATTGATACAAATGGGCTAACTAGCGTGCCTAAGGTTCAATGAGCAAAAAAAAAGTGACAAAAAAAATTACGTAATTTTTCGGAAGTTATGAATTGGGCCCTAAAGTGTGCCCGAACAGGCCCTTCATAGGAAAACCCAAAAAATAATGTGTCTCGTTTTTTTTCAAAATTGATACAAATGGGCTAACTAGCGTGCCTAAGGTGCAATGAAAAAAAAAAGTGACAAAAAAATTACGTAATTTTTCAGAAGTTATGAATTGGGCCCTAAAGTGTGCCCGAACAGGCCCTTCATAGGAAAACCCAAAAAATAATGTGTCTCGTTTTTTTCCAAAATTGATACAAATGGGCTAACTAGCGTGCCTAAGGTTCAATGAGAAAAAAAAAGTGACAAAAAAATTACGTAATTTTTCGGAAGCTATGATTCCACAAACCAAATCACAAATTTAAACATTATAAAAGTTCAATTTATACAACTGAAACATTAACCCTAACACTCATCATCATCATCGTCCTCCTCGACCATACTGCCAGGTTCGATACCTAACACTTTATAATGGTTTCTCTTGTCATGATCAGTCATCTTATTACACAACGCACACTTTCGCAATTTTTTTTGACCCGTTGCTTCTTCAATCGGATTCTTCATGCGTATTGCTCGTTTTCGCCCTTTTGTTTGAGAAATAATCGGATCAAAAATGTCGTCCTCCTCACCTTGCAGGCTAGTGCCGTCAATGACTGGCTGTGAAGCTCGATTGAATCTACCGGCTGGAGTCGTCCGACTAGTCGGAGTGTCCCGTCTTTCTGGTAATGCCATCCTAAACTGTGCAAGGTTAGCCTTATCCCGTGCGGCTGCTTCAACTTGATACCTGTACCCATCAAATGTTGACGCTGCATCCAATGATAAACCGTGCATGATGTTACAAAGGTGATTATATCGCAGCGTCTCAGATTGCTCGAAATCAACTGAAACATTGGGCACGTAAGGAATGTGACCGTGGACTCTATTGGCTTCCTTCGTCCACCGTTCCAAGATATACTGTGGAGGGATTTCACGAGCATTCTTGGCGCTAAAAACCCTCAACGCGTGTCGACAAAGTATACCTTTATGCTCAAACAGTTGACAGTTGCAATTAACCAACCCGGTGTCCATACAAACTGCTACGGTAAAATGTCTTCTGCTCCTCGGAGCCGACGAAGAGCACGGATTGGCGAAATTCGTCACATTTGTCAAAGCATAAACCTTGATCACTCTGGTGGAATACTCGTGCAACTTTGTCATGCTATATTGATTCGACTTTAGTAGTTCCTCTTGAAACTGTCTAAACATTTCCTTGGTATAGACTTGAGCCGCATGAGCCTCCAAAGGTGAAAAAACTACTATGGCTCTTTCTCTGTAAACTGTAGCCGCGTCGGCTTCTCTCTCAAGGAAAAATTGCTTGTCAAGGGCTTTCTGCATCTCTAGTACGAACTCTGTTATACTTGAAGAATGGCCTACGTACCCATCAAAGAATGCATTCATACCTTCGCTTCTCGAGGTCGTAGTCATTCCGGCTGCAAAAAACTTCTTGGTGTAGGCACCGACCCACTGTGTCTTGATCTCATACAACGATTGTAACCATTCATGATTGTGCAAATAGTAGTCATCCATTAACTTGGCCCACCTCTCCTCGAACACGTCTACCGTCAACGATTTCTTCACACATGTATTAAAGTCAGTCTTGAATGTCGGATGGTTTGCATATACATTGTGAAGCCGTTCGGGATATTTGTTGCTTATGTGCCATGTGCACAGGCCATGGTGAGTATCTGGAAGGACCTTAGCGATTGCATTTTTCATTGCCAGATCTTGGTCGGTGATGATGGTCTTTGGAGGAATATGATACATTGCTTTAAGCCACGTTTCAAATAACCACGTAAATGACTCCTCCGTCTCATCCCTAAGCAGGGCAAAGCCAAACAAGATTGACTGATAGTGGTGGTTCACCCCGGTGAACGGAGCAAAAGGCATAGAGTACTTATTTGTGCGGTATGTGGTGTCAAACGTCACAACATCCCCAAAATTTTGGTAAGCAGCTCTAGAACGGGCATCCGCCCAAAATATAGTACTAATGCGGTTCTCATCATCCAGTTGGAGACTATAGAAAAAGCCAGAATTCTCACTCTGAAGGTGCCTGAAGATATCAAGTGTAGCTTGAGAATCACTCTTACCGAAAGACTCTCTCCTCTGAGCACGAAGTTCATTTCGAAGGTCTACTTCGTTGAAACTCAACTTGTCAATGAGAAAACCCCCATCATTCTAGAAGGTGGAATTTTAGCCTCGGCCATTGTAAATATCAGTTGTCTGTGTGCCGCGCTTATTTCTCGGTGTTGATGAATTTGACCAATCTTACTAGGGGTCATCAACTGATGATTATGGCTCAACTCCACTCCCGTCACAACCCAATGGTTTTCATTTTTTCGGTGTACTGCATACACATGGGCCTTGCAGCCGGTACCCGGAAATGTGTCCCGTTTTCTTTGTCTTGATGGCCCTTCGTCACTGATCCGAACAACCGGGGGTACATACGGTGCTCCTCTATGACACTCAAATAGTCTTCCACAAATTTGATCTGTATTCGCCCGTTTTCTAGTAGTCTTAGTTCTAATACCGAAACCTATCGTTTTCGAATATGCTCTATAGTATGCTTCAACTTCGTCCAGTGTTTGAAAAACTTGACCCAAGTAAGGTGGATCAGAATCTTCACAAAAAGTATTTCCTCCAGTTGCATCCATATTTATACTGAAATCTAAAAAATAAAAATTATATCATTCTCAACAAGTCATAGAATTAAATAAAATAAAAATAAAGACTCTTTCCTCCAGTTGCGAAAAATTTTACAATGTTCAATTACCAAAATACCCCCGATGAGCGGCAAATTACCGAAATGCCCCCGGGGGTTCATTATCACCCTAACGCCCCAAACCAGCTTCAAAACAACCTTTCAGGTGTTTTACTTACATTTCTGGACTAAAAAGTCCTTTGAAAAACTTAACACCGTAAAATTACCAAAATACCCCTCTCGGGGTGGCAAATTACCAAAATGCCCCTGGCATCAGAACAATCTCAAAAGTGCTTTGAAATGCTATTTTAAGCTTTCCGAATTCATTCTTGATCTAAAAAGTATTCTACGGACTTTTCGCCCAAAAATCCCGAACCGGTGTCCGGATCGAGCGCTTAAAAGCCCGTTCGGCCAAAAAATAGCTAACGACTTCGGAATGGCCCGAATTCTGGGGGATGGAACTTCCCAACATCCTAGGGTTCTCATAAAAGTTTCGCGCGAAATCGCGCTGGCTTGATATTTTAAATTACACTACAAAGTTACAAGGTTCCCCATATCAGTTAACCCCTTTCCAGTCTTTGGAAAAATCTGAAATTTTTCCCTGATATAGATCTTTTAAAAATAACTAGGGTCTCTTTTTTGCACTTTGGCAAAATCTAGCTCTAGCTATTTTTTATAAATTCGTGAAAAACTGTCTAATTAAGTTTTCACCTTTAGCGACAATTACGTTTCGTATTCACATTAAACACACATAGTGTTACACCCTAGGAACACACATAGTGTTAAAAATTATTTCCTCCAGTTGTGTTACAATGTTCAATTACCAAAATACCCCCGATGAGCGGCAAATTACCGAAATGCCCCCGGGGGTTCATTATCACCCTAACGCCCCAAACCAGCTTCAAAACAACCTTTCAGGTGTTTTACTTACATTTCTGGACTAAAAAGTCCTTTGAAAAACTTAACACCGTAAAATTACCAAAATACCCCTCTCGGGGTGGCAAATTACCAAAATGCCCCTGGCATCAGAACAATCTCAAAAGTGCTTTGAAATGCTATTTTAAGCTTCCCGAATTCATTCTTGATCTAAAAAGTATTCTACGGACTTTTCGCCCAAAAATCCCGAACCGGTGTCCGGATCGAGCGCTTAAAAGCCCGTTCGGCCAAAAAAATAGCTAACGACTTCGGAATGGCCCGAATTCCTGGGGGATGGAACTTCCCAACATCCTAGGGTTCTCATAAAAGTTTCGCGCGAAATCGCGCTGGCTTGATATTTTAAATTACACTGCAAAGTTACAAGGTTCCCCGTATCAGTTAACCCCTTTCCAGTCTTTGGAAAAATCTGAAATTTTTCCCTGATATAGATCTTTTAAAAATAACTAGGGTCTCTTTTTTGCACTTTGGCAAAATCTAGCTCTAGCTATTTTTTATAAATTCGTGAAAAA